>JASTWP010001628.1:0-65023 GCA_030770255.1 Temnothorax ravouxi
AGCAAACGCTTCAGAACAAAATCTCGTTGACAATATTAATAACTGAAATAATGATGAAGAAATAAAAATCGAAATTCAGTTGCGCTCTCACTCCAACAACAATCGCAGAAAAATAACATTGATACTTAAAACTAGTTAAGATGTTGGAGCAGCAACGATTTGAGTACAGTGACTAGGCAAGCTAAGACTAAATGTACTTGCACCCATCTCGCAATAACGCTACATCGTACATAGACGTTAGATAGCTCCAAGGTAAAACCTCAACCGGAACCGAGCTCAAGTGCAAATAAATAGTCATTGAGCTTCTGCTTAAATTCATTTAGAGACGAAGACGACACAACCTCGGAAGGAAGCGAATTCCATAAGTAAATACCAGCTAGGTGAAAGGACTGGTGGTAAGTCTCGGTTCTGTGAATGGGAATTTGGAAAGTACTAGGCAGTGCGAGTCGAGACGATCGTCTAATCGAGAGATCAGCTCTGACAAAGATCTCAGAGAGGTAGCTAGGAGACATACCATGATATATCTTAAACATCTCGATGCCAAGGAAAAAGAGACGTCGATTTCTAACAGACAGCCACCTTAATTGGTGGCGGTAAGGAGTGATGTGTTCTTCTCGACGCAAATTAAAGATAAACCGAATCGTGCAGTTGATAAGTCTCTGCAGTTTTATGTTAAGCTCATCAGTAACATCGTTTGTAAACAAGAGAGCAATAGTCAAGCAGAGGCCAAATCAATGCAGACACGAGTTTTACACGCAATTGCAATGATAAGGGAGTTCTTATGGAACTTAAGCTTGTGCAACGTGAAGTGTACTCGCTTAGATATATGAGCAACGTGGCTGTTCCAAGATAGGTCGGAGCTCATAATGACACCCAGATTTCGAGCCTGAGAGACAAACGGAATAGAGGTGCCACTAACAGAGATGAGAGGTAAATCGTGAAGATCTATTTGGTCCACGTAACGCTTGCTACCGAATATTAATACTTTGGATTTCTTGAGATTGAGAGACAATCCATTTGTGGTCGCATATTCGGAGATGACTCCGACATCATGGGCCACCAACTGCAAAGCAACGTTTAACTGACCAAAGAGACACCTACGGTAAATCTGAGTGTCGTCAGCGAAAATCAAGCGTTGGGTAAATCTAAGAGACGCACCGATGTCATTGATGAAGAGAGAAAGAGGAGCGGTCCTAATACCGATCCCTGAGGCACACCAGAGGTGATGGATAGCCAATCGAGAATTCACCAGCCAGATCAACGACCGCCTGAGAGCGACCAGTAAGGTATGAAAAAATTAATTTGAGGGCAAGATCAGAAAACCCGAGTTTCCTCAGTTTAGATAGAAGCAAAGGATGAGAGACAGTGTCAAAAGCCTTACTAAAGTCAAAGAGGACTAGGATCAATACCTCACCTACGTCAACGCCACTCAAAATATCGTGAAATAGTCTAAGAAGAGCAGACTGGGTAGAGTAACCCTTGCGATAACCAGATTGACGGTCATGCTCTGTTCATCATGCTCTGTTTATCATGCTCTGTTCACCATGCTCTGTTCATCATGCTCTGTTCACCATGCTCTGTTCACCATGCTCTGTTCACCATGCTCTGTTCACCATGCTCTGTTCACCATGCTCTGTTCACCATGCTCTGTTCACCATGCTCTGTTCACCATGCTCTGTTCACCATGCTCTGTTCACCATGCTCTGTTCACCGCATGCTCTGGGGGTCGATTCTGTATCTTGGGACAAGGTGAAAATTACATTATATATATATATATATATATATATATATATATATATAATTATATACATCCTGTGGGTCTTATACAGCCTGTGGCCGTTTTCCCGTTCTTAATCGCCATCCTCTCTTATCCTGAGTATCCTCTTCCGATAATCTTCGGGCTCTCATAGCATCGCCCATTCCCTCATTCCATGATCTTCGAGGTCTTCCACGTTTTTTAGTCTCAGGAGGTGTCCATTTGTATAGCCTTTGGGGCCAGCGGTTCTCCGACATGCGCATAAGGTGTCCGAACCAACACAGTTGTCGTTTTTTGATTCTTTCTATTATTGTCTTCTCTGCCCCCATCCTATTCCGAACTTCTTCGTTCTTTACCCTGCTAAGCCTTGACACACTCGCACCACATCTGAGATAGTCCATATCTCCACCGCATTTATTCGCCTCCTGGTATCTGCATTTAGGGACCACACTTCACACCCATAACACAAGACCGCCTCCACCATTGACCTCTCTATATGCTTTTTAGCCCGGGCAGAGATATTCTTATCCCACCAGATCGAATTCAAGCATCCTAACACTTTCCTGCTCTGCTCAATACGATTTTTGACGTTTGTTGCGCCAATCTCCTCATCCTTAGTTATCACCGTGCCCAGGTACTTGAAAGCATCAACTTGACCGACCTTATGAGCCTTCGTAATGTGGATAGGGAATCTCGCCACAGAGTTAACCACCATATACTCGGTTTTCTTGGTGTTCACACATAGTCCCCATTGCTCGTAGTGTTGATATAGCTTTTTGAGCATGAATTCCATATCATAGCTATCCTGTGAGAAGACCGCCTGGTCGTCCGCAAAGCTCAGCATGAAAAGTGTAGTCGGACCTACAGGAATGCCCATTTCGCAGCAGTTTGCCTTCCATTTCTTTAGAACTGCTTCAAGTGTATTAGTGGTTTGGAGAGCCTTGTCCCTTCTTTAATGTAAGCTTTGTTATTTGCATACATCTCCCGTATCACTTGGATTATATATGTTGAGATTTATTCCGACATCGTACAACACTCTTCTCCAGATCTATAAAGGTTATATGCGTTTCTAGATCTTTAGCTATTCTTTTTTTCAACAGTTACTGTACCACAAACAGATTATTTACACACGACCGCCCCGCAGTAAAACCACTCTGTTCTTCGCTCACGATGCTTCCTACTTGGTTCTCCAGCAGTGCCTTAATCCTGAACAAAGAGTCCTGTCTTACTATAACGTAATCGATAATTGACTCTAACGTCGCTCTTTCCCACGTGAATCGATGAATCTTTTTGTGATTAAAGTGAGAGTTGGTTATTTGTAGGTCGTGCTGTTTATAAAACTCTATCAATTTCCCTCCATTGGAGTTAACCACCACTTCACCATATTTACCCACCACCCCATCGCCAACTCGACTACCAATTCTAGCGTTCATGTTTCCTGCCACAATGGTTTGTTGCCTATTGATAGCCATATAGAATTCTGTTTTTACTTGCTCCGGACTGTCCTTTGTCGGTGCGTACACTGCCAGTATGCTGGTGACTCTTCCATAGAGTTCAATTTTAACAACCAGACATCGTTCGTTCACGTATTGAATATCTTTGATATGTTTCACTCATTTCCTCTTAACTAATAGTGCAACGCCCGCTTTGGCCCGTTCTGATTTGGGGATCCCCGACCATATAAACATGTAGTCATCTATAGCTGTATTAATGCTCCCTTTATTTTTCGTTTCCGAAAGTGCGACGATGTCCATGTCAAGTTTCTTATTTCGTGAATGACCTCCGTAAGTTTATTAGATATTCCCTGCACATTCCAAGTCCCGATATTCATAATCCGTTTATCAAGCTTATGTCGTCTTCGGTTATCATCCGTCTTTTTCCGAGGTTATTGATTAGGATTTTTAGCAAGACTTACGTTTTGTGTATGATGGAGCGCTAATCCATTGCTACAATCCCCAACCTGGAGGACCAGGGTATCTCTTTTAGTCTGGGCACTCCCCAGAAAATTACAAAAATGAGGAAATTTACTACAGAATCTACAATTTCATTTGTCGAAATTTAGTAAATCTGTTCACTTTTGTAATTTTCACCTTGTCTCAAAATACAGAATCGACCTCCTGTTGACCATGCTCTGTTCACCATGCTTGTGTTTACCATGCTCTGTTCACCATGTTGTGTTTACCATGCTCTGTTCACCATGCTCTGTTCACCATGCTCTGTTCACCATGCTCTGTTCATCATGCTCTGTACAAGCTCAATTTTAATAGGAACTCCCTTTCCACTTCGCTTAGAATCAAACTCATTAACACTTTGATCTTACCACATATTGATTACTGTTGTCTTGTTTATCTCCCTTTCCAACTATCTTCAATTTATTTTTGGCACTCTCTTTCTGACAGCATTACATCGGCATCTTCACTGAACACTTTCAAAAATCTTTGCTCGTTTCTGATTGCATCTGAGTCTGATTGATTACTCATTTCTCGTTTCCAAAAAATCGGTAACAAAAAACTATACACACAATGACACTCCCCGGGAAATTCTACATTTATTTCACATATTTTTAGTAAAAATTCGGTCCATTGGTTTCCGAGATCATCGAGCACAAACAATCAAACCGACAAACTCTGTCTCTTTATAATAATAGTATAGATATATTAAAATAAATATTCGGGAATTGTATAATAATATTGTTAAACAACGGTAAATGTTACTGACTCGCTGCTGAAATCACTACTATCGGAAGCAGCCCGGAAGATACAAAATTTAATTTCCTCCTACAGCGGAAGCGCCGATATTTGGCGGATCGCTTAATTATCCTTCGCAGGTCGATCTTAAGGAGAGTGATAAGAAGCAAAACTCAAGTCGCTCGTCATCATAAAGATCGTTTTTTTCTGCGTTGGTTGCTAACCAGCGTGCCACTCGGCGAAGGGACCTTAATTTGGCCAAATTGTTGAGTTTGTTATCCTTTCTTAAACGTGACAAAAACGGTCATTGTTGCAATTTCTTCACTGAGAAGAAAAATATTTAAATCCGAAAAAATATTTATTTAGATTGCTGCCAACAGCTTATTTACTTAATATAATATACATATTTATTTAGAATTAAATTTTTTAATTTATATTAAGTAAAAATATCTAATTCTAATTAAATATGTGTAATATCAATGCAGATTAACTTTGATCTTCGTTTAACTTATCTTTTATCTTTCTCTAATTTTAAGAACTAGAAAAAGATGAAAAGTAAGTTAAACCGCGATTAAAGTTAATCTACATTGGTAGAAATGGACATAAAAGACACGTACGTAAACGCTTAATGCTTCTGAAGTTATATTCATTATCGCATAAAATAAAAATAAGTATGAATGACTTGCATTGTGTATCAGTAATATATTATAGAAATTACGAATATCACAATTAGGTATCGCAAGTATTGTGGATCGATTTATTGCCAAATGTTCGATCGTGATTTACCTTATTTGATCATTGGCTTAACCTGAAGTTTTGCTTGAATTTTCACGCAACAATATTTACTACAAAATTCTTTTTTCCAAAATATTGTCAAACATGCCAATATTGGAAATATTTTTTTCTATGATTGAAGAAGAATAATTGTAAAGTTTAATAATTTTCTGAGTGCGGTTGTTTGCACTAAAATTAAAATTTTGTAAGCTACATAATTTTAAATTTATAATTGATAATAAATATTGCGTAACTATAGATGTCATTTATCAATACTGATGAGTTATATTGCTATAAATCACGGACGATGTGTTAATATAGATACACGACATTTCGTGTTTTTGTGTAATCCAGAATTAATAAAATATCTTATATGTACAAAATTTTATCTTTTACTACTTATGTAATTTAGTATTGTTTTATTGCTTTTTTACATGTTATAGATTTTGGCATAGACTTTTGTAAAAAATAGAAATTGTATAGAGAAGTAAAAACAAAAAATATAAAGCTTATATCTAGGGAAATGAGGACCGCTGATTGGAATCGGCGGGGGTGGTGGAGGGCCTTTACAGGTCCCATTTTTATCGGATGAAAGTTTGGCTATAAAATTGAAAGTGTAACTTAATTTTTTGAGAAAAATCTAGGCTAAGTTTAGCCAAAGTACATTTAATTGCAACGATGTCCGGTAAAAGTGGGTCCTTTTCTCTCGGTATAAAGTTTTATAAAACACAGTAATACAATTATAATATTAACAAGTTGGTAACATGTTATGTATATAATATAAGTAATTAAATATTAATGAAAAAGATGCCCCCGGAAAAAAGGGAGGCTGTCTCATTATTTTCAGCATTTATTATTTCAGCCTTTATTTTCAGCTTTTATTTTCAGTTTTTATTTTTAGCTTTTATTTTCAGCTTTTGAATTATCATTCAAAGAAATAAGAGAAAACAAATTCAAGAGAAAAAAATTTTTTAATGGTACTTTACATTCCAGAAGAGAAATGTCCAAAAATAAAATATTATTGAATTAGGAGTTGCAAGATCGAAGAAAAAATTGTGAAAAAAGGTTCAAGAAGAATTTATTGACAAGATGATAAAGAGACGACATAATAATGATAAAAGAACGAAGATTCAAGAGATAAAGAACAAAATGAACAAATAAAGTGTAAGCGGCGTCAAGAAATAACAGTATCGACGATGGAAATTACGTAAGAAAAATTATGAAGATTTTGTTGACGAGGAATCGAAGTAAGAAAGAAAAGCAACGATAGAAACGGACGAAACGTACAAACGAGATACAAGCAGCATCAACAAAAGTCAAGCAATATTGACGATGGAGAAGAAAAATTTTGGAGAATTGTTAAGGATCAAAATAAGCAGAAAGAATAAGGGGGAAGAAAGAGAATTGTAGATCGTCATTATTAAATGAAATGAACAAGAATCTTTTGGCGGTGCATTGCGACAAAGAAGACAACGCAACGCAGATAACGATAGAAGAACGAAGAATGAAGAAAAAAATAAAACAAGAAGAAAGAAACGTTTGTCGAAGGAGGATCAAGAAAAGGAAGAAGAAATGACCATGCAAAAAGGATCGCGATACAACGCAATGATAGAAGACCGAAGACCGAAGAAAGCAATAGAAGAAAAAGAAAGAGAAGCTTGTCAAGGGAGTATCAAGAAAGGAAAAAAGAAACGGTCGTGTAAAAAAAAAAAAAAAAAAATCAAGGTGAAAAGAAGACAGAATTATAGATATTGAAGATAGAAATTGCAACGGAGGATTTACGAAAAGTTCATCGAAGACACCGAATAAGAATTGGAAAAATATCGACGGAGAAAGAGGATTACAAGAGGATATTAATAAAAAAGAATGAAGTCGAATATCTCGAAGAAGCATCGCAATAGTGGAGACAATGTAATGATAGAAGAATGAAGACCAAAGAAAAAATGGAGCGTGAAGGAAAGACAAGTTTATCGAAGAAGGAAAGAGTTTATCAAGGAAGAAAAAAAGGAACGATCATGTAAAAAAGATCGCGATAGAGGAGACAACGCAACGATAGAAGACCGAAGAAAAAAATAGAATAAGAAGAAAGAGAAGCTTGTCAAAAGAGTATCAAAAAAGAAAAGAAGAAACGGCTAAGAATAAACAAAAAATCAAGGTAAAAGAAAGATAGAATTATAGATATTGAAGATAGAAATTGCAGCGGAGGATTTATGAAAAGTTGGCCGAAGACACCAAATAAGAATTGGAAAAATAACGGAGAAAGACAATTACAAGAGGATATCAATAAAAAGGAATGAAGTGGAATATTTCGAAGAAACATCGCAATAGTGGAAACAATGTAATGATAGAAGAATGAAGACCAAAGAAAAATGGAGCGTGAAGGAAAGAAAAGTTTATCAAAGAAGGATCAAAAGAAAGAAAAGAAGGAACGATCATGTAAAAATGGTGGAAATAATCGGGCGTTAATTCGCGTTTCGGGATCGTCGCGTAAAATATCGTTCTTTTTTTAATAATTAGCATATAACTGCGTTAATTTCCACGTTCTCAGACGTGACGGCTGTCTCGTGCGTGGTCCTGAGTGGTATGGGCCTGGATCGCATAACAAGAACTGCCCAGATAATTTGACTTCACTGCGCGTGGAAGGGTGTTACCATGACGTGTCGGTGGCGAGGGGAGATGATCCTCATTGTAGAGAGTTCGCTTTCTACTTTTCGAGGATCTTTTTTCTCTCTGTCGAACACTTCAACTGGCCACGCGGGGAAAAGTCCTTAATCGGGCAAATCGAGTCAGTTGTCCGGCTCTGAACGCGTCGAGATAACGCGGTTATCGCGGAAATAATCGGGCGTTAATTCGCGTTTCGGGATTGTCGCTTAAAATATCCGAATAAGAATTGGAAAAATAACGACGGAAAAATAGGATTACAAGAGAATATCAATAAAAAGGAATGAAGTTGAATATTTCGAAGAAGCATCGCAATAGTGGAGACAATGTAATGATAGAAGAATGAAGACCAAAGAAAAAATGGAGCGTGAAGGAAAGACAAGTTTATCGAAGAAGGAAAGAGTTTATCAAGGAAGAAAAAAAGGAACGATCATGTAAAAAAGATCGCGATAGAGGAGACAACGCAACGATAAAAGACCGAAGAAAAAAATAGAATAAGAAGAAAGAGAAGCTTGTCAAAAGAGTATCAAAAAAGAAAAGAAGAAACGGCTAAGAATAAACAAAAAATCAAGGTAAAAGAAAGATAGAATTATAGATATTGAAGATAGAAATTGCAGCGGAGGATTTATGAAAAGTTGACCGAAGACACCAAATAAGAATTGGAAAAATAACGGAGAAAGACAATTACAAGAGGATATCAATAAAAAGGAATGAAGTGGAATATTTCGAAGAAACATCGCAATAGTGGAAACAATGTAATGATAGAAGAATGAAGACCAAAGAAAAATGGAGCGTGAAGGAAAGAAAAGTTTATCAAAGAAGGATCAAAAGAAAGAAAAGAAGGAACGATCATGTAAAAATGGTGGAAATAATCGGGCGTTAATTCGCGTTTCGGGATCGTCGCGTAAAATATCGTTCTTTTTTTAATAATTAGCATATAACTGCGTTAATTTCCACGTTCTCAGACGTGACGGCTGTCTCGTGCGTGGTCCTGAGTGGTATGGGCCTGGATCGCATAACAAGAACTGCCCAGATAATTTGACTTCACTGCGCGTGGAAGGGTGTTACCATGACGTGTCGGTGGCGAGGGGAGATGATCCTCATTGTAGAGAGTTCGCTTTCTACTTTTCGAGGATCTCTCTTTTCTCTGTCGAACACTATTCAACTGGCCACGCGGGGCTAAGTCCTTAATCGGGCAAATCGAGTCAGTTGTCCGGCTCTGAACGCGTCGAGATAACGCGGTTATCGCGGAAATAATCGGGCGTTAATTCGCGTTTCGGGATTGTCGCGTAAAATATCCGAATAAGAATTGGAAAAATAACGACGGAGAAAGAGGATTACAAGAGGATATCAATAAAAAGGAATGAAGTTGAATATTTCAAAGAAGCATCACAATAGTGGAGACAATGTGATGATAGAAGAATGAAGAGCAAAGAAAAAATGGAGCGTGAAGGAAAGAGAAGTTTATCGAAGAAGGATCAAGGAAGAAAAGAAGGAACGGTCATGTAAAAAAGATCGCGATAGGAGACAACGCAACGATAGAAGACCGAAGACCGAAGAAAGGAATAGAACAAGGAGAAAAGAAGCTTGTCAAAAGAGTATCAAGGAAGGGAAGAAGAAACGGCTAAAAATAAACGAAAAATCAAGGTGAAAAGAAGATATAATTATAGATATTGAAGATAGAAATTGCAGCGGAGGATTTACGAAAAGTTCATCGAAGACACCGAATAAGAATTGGAAAAATAACGACAGAGAAAGAGAATTACAAGAAGATATCAATAAAAAGGAATAAAATGGAATATCTCGAAGAAGCATCGCAATAGTGAAGACAATGTAATGATAGAGGAATGAAGACGAAAGAAGAAATGAAGCGTGAAGAAAAGAGAAGTTTATCAAAGAAGGATCAAAAGGAAGAAATGAAGGAACGATCATGTAAAAATGGACGACCAAAGTGAAAGGAATATTGAAAATAGAAATTGCGGTGATTAACTTACGAACAGGAAGTTTAGGAAGATACAAATAAAGCAAAAAGGATAACACCAAAAGAAGGATCGTAGTAAGACATGAAAAGGAATCAAGAGGAATCTGTTGGTGACGCATCACGATAGAGGAGACAGCGAAACGAAAGAAGAACGAAGACCGAAGAAAAGAATAAAACAAGAAGAAAGAGAATCAAGAAAGAAAAAAAGAGACGGCCATGTAAAAAGGGTAAACGGAGGACCAAGATAAAAGAAGTATTGAAGATGGAAATTGCAGCGGAAAAATTACGAAAAGTTTGTCAAGGAAAAATTGGAAAAATAATGACTGAGAAAGAGAATTATAGAAAAACATAGTTACAAATGAATGAAGAAGAATATCTCGACGAAACATCGCGAAAAGACGCTCCAAGCTAACAACCTGAGAGGACAGCCTGAGAGGAGGAGGAGGCCTGGAAGAGGCATCAGACGCGAGCATACCAACTTTACAGTAAATATTATTTTTTATTTTGTGTAATGGTAATTTTTTTTAATTCTTTTATTCTTGCGTTGTTTTATTTTTTTATCATATTTTACAATTTAGAAGTAATTATAAAAAAAAATAATTTAAATTTTTATAAAGATTTTAGTCTTATAAAGATTTTTTTAAATAAATGTATAATTAATAATTATTTAAATTAATACTTAATTTTGAATGATGAATAAGAAGTTTGATGCGTGTAAGAATTATTTAATCGTTTATTTATATGCTTTAGAAAATAATGATGCGGAAAGTCGCATCGTTGCATCGAGGGACTCCAAGCTGACAACCTGAGAGGACAGCCTGAGAGGAGGAGGAGGCCTGGGAGAGGCATCGGGCGCCAGCATACCAACTTTACAGTAAATGTCATTTTTTATTTTGTGTAGTAATAGTAATTTTTTTTCATTTTTTCATTCTTGCGTTGTTTTATTTTTTTACCATATTTTACGATTTTGAAATAATAATTCAAAAAAAGTAATTTGAATTATTATAAATGTTCAGTCTTCTAAAGATCTTTTTCAATAAATGTATATAATTATTTAAATAAATATTTAATTGAATGATGAATAAGAAGTTTAATGCGTGTAAAAATTATTTAATTGTTTATTTATGTTTTAGAAAATAATGACGCGGGAAGTCGCATCGTTGCAATTCGATGGAATTCAAGCTGACAACCCGAGAGGACAGCCTGAGAGGAGGAGGTGGCCTGGGAGAGGCATCGGGCGCGAGCGGAACAACTTTGCGGTAAATATTAATTTTTATTTTGTGCAAGAATGATTTTTTTGTTTATTCTTGAGCCTTTTTATTTTATCATGATTTAGAAATAATAGTTGGAAGAAAAGGAGTAACTTAGTATTTTATAAAAATTGATTCTTGTAAATATCATTTCCGGAAAATGTGTAATTATTTAAATAAATATTCAATTAAATAATAAATAAAACGTTTAATGCTATATGAATTATCAATGTTTTAAAACATTGAGTTTTTTTTAACATTGTTTTAATATGAATTTTATATTTGTTTGTTACAGAATCAACGTAGCTACGTGGCAGATATAATTCCGCTGTTGCGCATCGGGATTGGTGAGTGATAAATTAACATATCAATTGAGATAATTGATAACTGGATTTTATCCAGTTAATGTAGTAATATGACGTAAGATCTAATACATACATATATATTTATTGTTATGAAATAGATGATTTTTTCTTAGTAATCTAAATAATTATTTTACATCCAATTAGTTTTATATCACTTAAAAATAGTTTTGAATTAATATATTATTATTATATTAATATATTAAAAATAGTTTTAATAATTTGCAAAATATAAAAAGATGATATCAATTCTAATTGTGTGGGAAATTTATTATCCCTTTCGGATCTTACGTCATTCATCTGAATTTTTCATCTCTGCATCCTTTTGAGATGAGATACAGCAACGAATCGTTCGAATCGATGAAAATACGCATATGGGCCTTATATGTAGATTCTGTCGAATGTCTAGCAATTTAGTCTAGCAATAGTCTAGCAATTTTTATTCATTTGTTTTTAAATTAAAGTTTTTTCTAAATAAACTGTATATAAAATTTCGTTTAATTATATAAATGACTTTATTCAAGCAAGTTTTCTTTATTTAATGTAATATAATCTCAATTCAAGATTAAATATTCTTGCGTATATACAAGTATATAAGTGTTGATTTGACACTTCTTTTTTTCTGTGTAATTGATTTAATTAATGTGGTGGCCTCTTCGTGACGCGTTCGTGTCTCGCGCATCATATGAAAGCGTAAAATCTTACGCTTATTGGCAATATTAACAGGAGTATTTCTCTTTGTTGTCAATCTCTGGCTATATGAAGTCAAAATATGGCCAGATGCTACATTAAATAAGTCTATACTCTGGCCAAAAAAGTGAAAACGAAGAGGATCGAGGTAGGTTGATGTACCACTTCAATCAAAGTTTAAAAAATACAGGTAAAGATAAGCTTTTATAAGGTCATCTGTATACGTGTGATTGTACACCTAATCAGAGACGAAAAGATGCACACAGAAAAATAATCATTCTACGGCCAAGAAAAGCACTTACTTATATTATTTTACTTTTTTTAAGTACGGATATACTAGCTTACCATTTACTTAATCCACAATTCTACCATAGAGTCATTGTAAGCTGAATTACATTTACTCAAAACAATATTCTTGACTTGTGTCTAGATATTTAAAAACCATTAGTAGAAAATATTCTTGGTTGAAAGAAAACTTAATTTAAAAAAGTAAAATAAAAGAAGTAAAGTACTTTTCTTGGCTGTAGAATGATTATTTTTTTGTGTGTGTCGTCTCGTATTAAATTTCTATTCCGCGAAAATAAAACTCTCAATAAAACTTTTAAATGGTCTTTTTAAATTATTTAAAACCGATTAAAAATTAGATTTAAAATTTGCGAGCGCTTGTCTGATTACGGGTAATCGTGGTCGTAACTATAGGTATATTATAATACGTAGAGATACGAATAGGTAGAATACGGATAAAAAATTAGATGAAAATCAGATAGGATAGGAAAACGAATAAGCAAGAGTACGGGTAGGTAGGTACATGGGGGTATAATTTTCGAGTTGAAAGAAACTTCATATTATAATTGTAAGTAGGCATAAGTAAAAGCATACGGGTAGATAGGTAGGGATAAAGCGGGAGGGTGTAATTCAACAATGAACAAAAATTAATTTTTTAAATAATTTTAAGAAATATTAATTTATCCATGTAAAACTGTAATAACATAACGCTAAGAATTATATACAAAACGATATATTCTGTCGCGAAAATTGTCAATTGTACAAAATTGTATATAAATAATATAATTATGTAATCTCACGTCATTTATCAATATACACTTTTAAGTTATATTGTTACAAATTATGGATGTTCTTGTGTAATCCGGATTTAATAATTAAGATAAATCTTTTATATATTCAATGTTACACAATTTTTTGTCTTGCACTATATAATTTTGTATTGTTTTATTGCTTTATTATATGTATAGTATATATATTAGATTTTAGCATATACTAAATTGTATAAAAAAATAAAAAACAAAAAAACATAAAAATTATATTTAACAAAAAAGGGACCGTTGATTGGAATCGGCAGAGGTGGTGGAGGGCCTCTACATATATATATAGAATTCGGAGTCGATCAGTGAGTGATGAATTAATATTTATATTAAGGATGTTTTATAGGCACAGTCCCAACCAAAAGTATGCAGGAAATATTAAAAATTCTGATATTAATTCTCCAGAGATCCAAAGACAAAAAAATGTATATAAATAGTTACGAAACATCTAATAGAATGTAAAAGACGTAAATTTAGTGAATGTAAATAACTGTTACTACTATTTTTTTCAAAAAAAATTTTCAAAAAAAAAATTGTAAATCGTTTCAAATTTTGTTGTTATATTTTTGTTTGTTGATGATCTGCTTGTGTGTAAAATATTATTATATTGGTTACATTTTTTAATGTTTACACTTTTCTCTGTAAAACCCTTTGTAAAACGGATTTTCAAGAATTGATAACTTTTTATCTAAATTGTGAATCGATTTGAAATTTGACCCCGAACTTTGAAAGAGTATACAGAATGATATTAAATTTTCATCAACTTCGTTACATTTTGCCTAACTATATAAAACATCCTTAAGGTAATAGATTGTTAAATATACATAGCAATTTATGCAATTTGATAACAATAAAAGAATGCTACAAAGTACTGTTTCTCAACAGGAAAATTATGTGTGTAGCACGGACACGCACCAAAGTGGCGAGACTTTATCGGCAGTGCCAGAAGATGTTATTAAACATTTCCGCATGAAGTTACGCTAAATTGCCATCGTAGCGCTAGCTTCGGCTTCCAGCACAGTCTCCATTTTCTTTTTATCAGGGAGAGCTCCACGCGAGAAGAAAATCGAATATTCCAACCCTAAAGTCACGATTTATTACGTAAGAATCAATTATTTTATTATCAACACTAACGATTATTATCAATTTTAGCTTAATTATACGTCCAAATTGTATAAAGACACTGAATATTGATATTAGATCGGCGAAAAGAAGGGTTCAATTTAACCGGTCGAGATCCACTTTGTTGCTCCATTAACAAATATAAGATAATACATAATTACAAAGTATAGTCATAATTAAGAATACTATAATACATTTGTTATTGTCATTTCTTTCTCTTTTTCCCTTGCTGAGATAAGCATTTTCCAAATATATTTTTCCTTAAAATTTTAGGTTAGGACGATATCATGATTATTAGGAATTAACTAGAATAGTACATCAGATTTCATCATCCTATATTACATAATAATATTTTATGTTTTGTAGGGTAGCATAACATTTGATCATGGCAGCACAATTTTTCAATCGAATAGGTCAGCTCGGCCTGGGCTTAGCATTGACAGGCGGCGTCGTTAACTCTGCGCTGTACAATGGTGTGATATCTTCTATTCCACGTGACAGTTAGCTACACATTGTTTTTTTAAATTAATATATTAATATTTTTTTTAGTTGACGGTGGTCACAGGGCAGTTATATTTGATAGATTTGCCGGTATAAAGAACACCGTGGTAGGAGAAGGGACACACTTCTTCATTCCCTGGGTGCAGAAACCAATTATTTTTGATATCCGTTCACGCCCGAGAAATGTTCCTGTCATTACCGCAAGCAAGGATTTGCAGAATGTAAATATCACTCTTCGTATCCTCTTCAGGCCTGTACCTGATTCATTGCCCAAGATATACACCATACTCGGTGTTGACTATGACGAAAGGGTACTACCATCTATTACCACTGAAGTGTTGAAAGCTGTTGTCGCACAATTTGACGCTGGTGAATTAATTACGCAAAGAGAACTTGTATCTCAAACGGTCAACGAAGAGTTAACAGAAAGAGCCTCGCAGTTTGGACTTATTTTGGATGATATTTCTCTTGTAAGTACAATTACATTTATTGATTACATATGCATTGTATTATCACGAGAAAGATACAATGTATTCTTGCAATTAACGCCATAGATTATCATTATTTCTCTTAAAATTCTTTCAGACACATTTAACATTTGGTAAAGAGTTTACCCATGCAGTAGAATTGAAACAAGTTGCGCAACAGGATGCGGAAAAGGCCCGTTTCTTGGTAGAAAAAGCTGAACAACAGAAGAAGGCGGCTATTATTAGTGCTGAGGGTGATGCTCAGGCCGCGATTTTATTAGCGAAATCTCTAGCTGAGGCTGGAGATGGTTTGGTCGAGCTTAGAAGAATCGAAGCTGCGGAAGATATCGCGCATAATTTATCCAAGTCTCGTCAAGTGGCATATTTGCCATCAGGTCTGAACGTTTTGCTTAATTTGCCGCAGTAAAATAAATGAATTGTTACATGTTTCTACATGAATTGTGCATTTATATCATGAGCAGTTTGTCGCTATATTAGAGATAAAGAGAGAGAGAAAGTGTAAAAAAGAATATAGCCTATATGATGAGAACTTCCCTGAAAGTGCTGTATAGCAGGAATATAGTATTTTGTAATATTCATTCATCGTTTGATTTATGAATTTGCGCCATTTTATAAATAATTAGTCTTCATATTTTTTAGTTAATAAAAACTCCAATGTTAAATAATATTACTTAACATTGAAGTAATTAATCTTTGAATATTTACAACTTGAAAAATATTTAGAAAATCTGAAAAAAATAGCCGGGATGTTCTCTATACTTAGAGAAATTCTTCTATAAAGCTTTCTATAAAATTATCAATTTATATGATGTTTTTCTTTATTCATTTATTTCTTCAATTAATAATAGCTTCGATGGTACGTGACATGTAACGTAAATTTTAACACAAACAATACAATCATACTTTTATTGTATATGAATAATCTTATGCAAAAAATTATTTCGTTCGGTTCAATCAGAGCTAACGACTGATGAGGATCTTAGTAAAGGCGACAGTGGTAAGATAGACCGAATATTTATATGCAAGTCGTTTAGTTGAGCCGAAGTATGATTACTGGATTTCAATAATGGCTGGAACGATTAAGTTTTATATCAATCGACAGGGTCCTATTGCATAAAAAGGTATCTTTGATATTTCATATACAAAGCAAGTATAATTGAAAGGAAAAAGACAAACCGTCAGTTTATCGTATATACATTTGTACCCTCGTATTGATCTTGAATTTAAATTATTAGATATTATTTATTAACAAGCCAACCAAATTGAATTTGTTTATTCGGTGATTTAAGCTTATTTCTAGTGCACACCGTGTAAATAATCGTTATTTTGCTATTTTTTTATTCGGCCTTTCTGTTATATGTGATAAAAAGAACTCGAGTTGCGAATCTAATTTTACAAACTCATAGAGGTGTCGACATGTACTTTTTAAATCCGCGATAACGAAAGGTTTCGTATTGGTAGGTGATCCGACTCGTTCGTTCCGGACGATCCGTTTGAGCGAACCGTCCGATGGATCGCCATGATCAATCAGGAAGTCGAAATTGGTGGAAGATTATCTCGGTCGGGGTGCTCGCATCTCGCCTCTGTCGGCACAAGCTGTTAATAGAGAAAACAATCCATCATAATTTGGCGATCGTCGCGGGGCGCCTTTACCATGGTGGTCCCCTGTAAAAACGTAAAATATACACGGCGATGTCGGTTGCACTTACACGTGTTTCGGTTACCGGTTATTAATGTCCGAACAGATTTATTGCGTGCCTATACAACGGGAGCGAATAATTAGTGGCTCGTTTTTTTTTAACCCCGGATATTGTAGGATATTTCGTTTATTATTGTTTTTCAAATTCTTATCTGATTATGAACACGACAGAATGTTTTATAATAATATTAATTTATTCAAATATATATAAATTACAAATTTTTATTAACGCGTGGACATTAAAATTATAGGGAGATCTAGTAATGGTAACTTCGTGCGATATTGATTTAAAAATTTAATCCCATCTCCTCGATTCTCAAAGATACCGAACACTGTATCATCACGCAGCATGCAACGTTTGCTTCACGGTTGTGCCACACGATAATAATATAATATAATTTCCGCGAAGTTACTACAAATAGAGAGAGGCAAATGAGAGAGAAAGAGAGAGGGAGAGGGAGAGAGATAGAAAGGAAGCACCAAGGAGGGTTCGCGGTGGCAGCAGCACGCGGGGCGAGAGCAGATTAGCGTGAATAATGAAGACACGACCCCGTGAAAGCCTAAGCGGGTCTCCTTAAGTCTGTTCCTTCGAGTAGAAGCCGAAGCTGGAAAGGGAGGATGCTGAGGGAGGGCGGGAGGGAGGTGGAGCGGACAGAAAGGAGGTAGAAGCAGTTAATTACTCCTCCCATCCACGGGATAACGACTTCCCCTTATTTGTCGAGAGGCGCAAACAGCCAACCCTCTGCAAAATCCCTCGCAAAGACGCTTTCTCCAGTGTATACGCGTACATTTGACTTCATATACACGTATCACGCCATGTATATACATGTATATTTGTGCTCGTAGGTAGACAGGACCAAGGACTATACCCGGTCCATCTCGTAGTACCCATTTCGTACATATCCTCGATTGATCGGTTAGATTTTCGCGAGGGGATAAGCACCGTCTCGTTAAATCGAAATGCAAATCTTGGCCTCAAGATCAGTCCAATTTAAGACAGTAATAAGATGATCGAAATAATCGAGACGTTTTGATCTGAGAAATCTACGAGATTTAAGATCTAAAAGACGTAATAACAAAATGATTAATTGATTACTTATAATAATAATTAGGAAGTAATGATAATTAAGAAGAAATTATAATTAATTTAATGCGTTATCTATGCGAATTTCTCGAGTCGAACATTCCGAGCGAGATACACATTTTTATCCCAATATTCTTCCGTGCGGATTTATCTTCAAGCGATATATACTCTCGTTTAAATTCGTTATATGGATGATACGACGTAAGATTGTCGTTAACCACTGCCGTTGTCCCCTCGCTAAGTCGAAGGGCCATCGACAGCTACGGAGTGATGCGGTATAACACATGTTACGGATCGAGCCACGAAACATGCAACGAAACAAATGTTAGGTACGCCCGAATACACGTACGGGATGCGAAAGGAACGAGAGAAAGGGAGAAAGAGAGAGAAAGAGAGACTAATTACGAAAGAAATCATAATAGGCACACATGCACCGCGGGCTGTCGGGCTAACGATCGGGCTTCCTCTGCCGCATCTGCACCTGTTACTCAGATCCTATGGTCGCGCCGATGCACGCGAACTGCATATGCCGATGGCCTTCCTCAGAGACAAAACGCCTAAGGCTCGCCTCTCACCGGAGTCCCCATATAGATCCCGGCTCGAGAAGGGTAAAATTACGTCCTCTAGAAATTCATTCCAACAAATTTTCTACGTCTTAACGATCCGCAGAAGAAAGGAAATAGAAAAGAGGAACAGAAAGAAATTGACAGAAATTTATATTCCGCGAAATTAAATTCTCAATCTTCCAAATCAATGCCGAGTTCTAAAATATTCGGCTTCCATTCATTATTCTAAATAAATCCTCTTCTTCTCTCTCTTTCTTTTTACCTGGTAATTAATATAAATCCTCAACTTCAACGTTATAGCTGCACATAAACACGAAAGGTATATAATCGCCCACGACACGTACGGCGACGCTCGAGTCAGAGACTCAAGTCAGCACCGGCGTAAGTTACCGGCGCGACTAGTTATTAGACGTGACTAGCTACATCATCGATATTAATGATACGAGCGGCGGGCTATAAAATTTCTATCGATTAGGTCCGCCGGGTCGCAAACCGCGCCGGCGGCTCGGCTCGCGAGCGGGCGAGCGCGTTCCCCATCTCGAGTTCGTAATCGTAATTAACATCTCGACCGTTCCGTTTTACTCCGCTTACAGAGAGAAAGAGAAGTATCGTCGAGCTTGAAAAGTCGCTCACGCACGACGAGTCAGCGTAATAACGGCCGCTTTGAACTGACCACGATCACGAGGAACCAGCGGATAAATGCATGCGAGAGCGCGCGCGGGCGACCCCGGGGTCCGCCGCTGCTCGTTACAGAAATCTCGTTAATTAAGGCGGAAAATGTGCGCGAACGAAAACTGCCGCCGGTCCCACCGTTGTGCCTAAAGGTAACGAGAAACGATCTTTTTGTCTTGATACGGTCCACGGGGCATGCGGACCGTAGCCCCGCGCTGGTCCGCCCTTCCTGGGTCGTCGCTACATTAACAGTCGACGATGAAATTGGATGAACCGCGATTTTAAACACTCGCGCTGACCGCCGCCGTCGTTTCGGCTCTTTTCATCCCGCCGACGAGTCGTGCGTATGATTACGTACTTTGTTCGCGATTCTCGGCTAATCAACGACGGATATGTACGTTCGCGAGTTCCATCAGGACTGCGTTTTTCATTACGGCTTTATGGTGAAACGTGCGGCAAAGTACAAATATCGTTATTATTAGAAATGAAATTTCAATAGGTAATTGGATCGAATAAGCATAAAATATTTTCGAGCGGCGTCTCGCTCTTAAAATTGGTCGCCGCGATTTTTTCTGAGCGATTTCAGCGTTTCCAGCAAGTTGTTTCGAAGTTGTTTCGCTCGTGTCGAAGATTGGCGTGCTTCTAAGATAAACTACGTACAAACAGTTTAACATCTTCTCTACAGCCTCTTCAAGTTTGTCAAGAATAATAAAAGCTAGCCGTTGCGAAAATTGATTGCAATCGCGTAACTGCAGCGTCTGTTCGTTAACGCTCCGGTTGCACGCGAGCGATAATTTGAAATTAGAACGCCCTTCTAAGTACTTTTCTGTAAAAATTCCCCTCTCCGGGCCCGAGGCAAGGCCCGGCTGTGGCAATCTTCGCTAACGGATGGCCGGGGTGTGAAGATATTACCCTCTAAAGGTGTTTTAACCCGTCAGAAACAAACGCGGCCGTTCGCCTCCTGCAGTCGCAATTTTGAGAACACTGAGTCAGATTTTTCCTTTTGTTCGTTTCCTCTCCTTCTCCTTCGCCTTCACTCGAAACCTCGCACGCGAGGAATAATTTTCAATAAATGCGCCGCGCGATTTCATCCCGACGAACAGTCTCTTATGATGCGATTAGACTGGTTGTGAGGCTGGTATGATACTGCCGCACGGAAAAAATAAGCTTCAACCCTTTCTTTGCGAGATACAAAAGTTTTATATTCTTTCTCTATGCAAATTTCTTAGCCAATGCTAAAAATATGTTACACTGTTAAGTTTGTATTTTGTAGTATCAAATTATACTCATTTTGAGTCATTTTTAACCATACCTATAGGTTGCCACTGCTTCTACTCAATATGTCGTTAATTTAATTAAAACAATTGGAGATAAAATAATACTGTTTTGTGTTAAAATAATAAATTTCAACACACGTGGTGGTTAAAAATAACAAAATGTTATTTTATTCAAGGTATTGGTATTAAATTTTGTCCTTTAATATTTAGCAGTGTAAAGGTACACCTTAATTGAGTCCTGCAGTCCTAGAAACCACTCTCTCTACTCCTATCTGTCTCCAACTCCTTTAACGAAGTCTAGTTGCTTAGATATGTCATATTTACTTGTCGTCAAGTCTAATACCGAAACGATCGTTGGAATTAGACGGTGCGAGAATGTCAGAGGCGAAAAAGATAGTGACGATCACGTATCGCCTCGCCCCATTCACCTCCGTCAGTTCAGTGGACGAGGTACACAGGTGAGAGCCCTGAGGGGGCCACTCTCTTTCTCTCTCTGCTTGGCTCGCGATTGATTTAGATCGAGGGAAGTCCCGAACAGGCCCTGTAATCACGCTGGCACGCCGGGTGCGTACGCACGCGAACGTAATCCCCGGGGGTACATTAGGATCCGGGAGGGAGGAGAGGGACGGAATTGCAGGAGGGATGCTTGGGTCTCCTGCACTCATGCGCGCGCGCTGGATGGTTGTCTCTCGAATTTACTCTCTCGTCAAGGTCGGAGAATGAGACGCACGACGATTCTTGGTAGAACGAATTAGACGGGAATGCGTCTACCATGCCGGAACGTTCGATATATTACGAGCTAAATAAGAGAAACCTTCGAGGGTCATTTAGTGTCTAACAAAGCAATTAACGATCATGGAAAAAAGAAAATCGCAGTAAATCAGCAACTGCACTTGAGTTTTGGAAATCTCCCTTAACTTTATTTCAATTTTCCGTGAAATCCACATGCACGCTATATCTCGTTTTGCGGTAATACACCTTACGAAACTTTACGTATACCCTATTTCACAGTAATACAAATTGTACGTCGTTAACGTTAGATGGAAATTTGTGGCCGGAAAGTAGGATGGCGCTCCCGTTAGGAAGCTCCCTCCTCGCGAGTATCCTCAGGAAGTGCCGAGGTCATCGCGTGCAGACCCGTATGGGACGA
This sequence comes from Temnothorax ravouxi, assembly GCA_030770255.1. Taxonomy (NCBI): domain Eukaryota; kingdom Metazoa; phylum Arthropoda; class Insecta; order Hymenoptera; family Formicidae; genus Temnothorax; species Temnothorax ravouxi. Next base: position 21,824 of record JASTWP010001628.1, read on the forward strand.
TCGCGAATTTCTATTGTCGACGGCGCGTACAAGAAAGAGAGGTTCACGGCTACGGTGTACGCAGGGTCAGGTGATGACACTGGGTGTCACCGTTACCCGGCGATCACCTCGCAGCGCAAATACGAGCGTGCATATTCGAACGAAAGTGGAACGGCGCGACGACCGTGCAGAGTTAAAGCGGGTGCACACACTTCTACACAACGCATAATGCGTAAGCATAAGAAAATTGATTGGTCTATTTTCTTATGCACATGTATATGGACCAATCAGTTTTCTTATGCTTACGCATTATGCGTTGTGCAGAAGTGTGTGCTCCCCGCTTTACCTCCGTTAATGGAGAATCCGCTCGGCGGATCAAGAATTTTTCTTTTTTATTTTGTCTGAAAAAAAAATGTATCGAGATGTTCTAAGTTACTAAAGGTTCGCCATTTTTCAGCGATTTTTAACTCTGAGAAATATTTCTGAGAAATCTCCTCTTTGCAAAGAGAATTTCGATGTCATCGCGATAAACGTTTATCTTTCCTAATCCCCATGATTTTAAATTAATTTTCTAAAGGAGAAATTTTTTAGTGGAAATATTTATATGGTGAAATTTGCGGATTTTCATGCGCGATGCGCGCACGACCGCGGCGGACAACACGCACAATGTGAAATACTCGCGTGACAAGAACGATCGACACATTTTACGCGACATTCGGCTAACGGTCGAGTTTCTTACCGGCTCTTCATGAAGTATATGTGCGACATTTTTATCTCCTGCGTGATAACCGTTCGCCATAGTCACCTTTTTATTCTTTTTCTCCCTCGAACGCTCGAGTCATACGAAACGAGCCTCCATTTCTTCCTCGCGCCTTCGACCACCTTTCCGGACATCGTCACGCAACTGTGCTCAGAGAACGATTTTGCATCTGAGATCGATTAATTTCTCGAGGTTGTGGTCTTCGCGAGCCCGCACGTTTCCTTCGCTTTTCGGTCTCACCTTTTCCATAGATTTCTAAATGAAAAATTAAGTGGTTTAGATAAAAACAGGCTAAGTGTTTCAAATAAAAATTTGACGTGAAAGGCAAGCATATCACACACATAGATTCTTGCCTTTCTAATACATGATTCCATCAGATTGAGATTTTTCATATCTATGGCCTTAACTGTCTGTTTATCAGCGCACGTTCGTTGAACGCTATTTGCGCCGACGCTTGGTACCGTCATTTCCACGGTCTCGGTCTCGGTAACCGTCTCGACGACGACCTCGTGACGAACACGACGACAGGTAAATGGCGTTCGCCGTGACCCTCGTGATCATCCAGCAAGCGGCTTCCAGGATCGGCGGCGGCCGCGGAGGACGCCGCGACAAAAGCGGGGCAGCTCGGTTCCCACAGGAGCCGCTCTTCCGTGCTGCCTCGTACACGTATACACGTACGTTAATTCGAGGGAGAGGTCGCGCGGGCTGGAGGGACACATCGCCTGCCGGAGGATCATCGCCGACGTGGAAGGAGAGACCGGCAGGCAACATATGTGTAACGTAAGGGGCGTTTCGTGGCTGCGGTCCCGTCCGTCCGTCCGTTCGTCTGCGGCAAGGAGCCCGTAATTGCCACATCCTCAGATGCTGTCGTGTGTATGCTCGGGTCGCGCAATGCATTGCACCACCACCACCACCACCACCATCACCATCACCACCATCACCATCACCATCACCATCACCACCGTTACCAAAATCGTCCCACCGCTCCATCGTCGCATCCGATGCACCGACCTAATACCAAGGGCGGCGGAACAGAGAATTATGTGTGAAAAAGCAAATTAAGAAATTTTGATAAATATTAATTCCTTTATCAATAATTAACCCTTTATTTGGCAATGCTCAACCAACATATTTGCTCTGCATATTATCTTCGCTCTTATTGAGTCCTAATTCCTATCATTACCGTTATGATATTTTTAGTTTTCAGTATTAACCCTCATGTAGCAATCAGCTATATTGAGCCCCGAAACATTTTACCTCAAACAAAAAATTAATAGAAATAATAATACTGTATATAAAATAAGGTATTTTCAAGGATAAAAGACTAAAATATTTGCACTTGGCTTCAGAAATATCCTCAAGGAAGAGATTGCCATAATAATCTTTTTGAATTATATAGTTTTAGTTTCAATAATATTTCTGGTTTACATACCTCATTCTACATAAACGTACTTTATTTCTTGCAAATTATTGCTTGCTTGATTTACATACTAGCGTGCAAAAGCACGTGTTGAGAGCTGCGGCTAATTTTTTTTTATTTCTAGCGTCGCCTAATATTTATAAGTCTCGCAGTTTTATGAAACGGGGCCCGGTCCGCCGCCCTTACCGCCGCGGCCGTAGCACGTACATGTATGCACGCGCGTGCAAGATGCAAAATACGCGTGTGCGTGTCCGCGCGACGCTTCCGTCACGCGACCTGCTGTGCGACCATCGCGCGTTCTCTCTCCTCTCAACGAGCTTTTTTTTCTTTCGTCTTTCTCTTCTCTCACCCGGGACTGCGGAGCCCTCGGCCCCCGGTCATCCGTCGTGGATTTTGATGGACGGTGACTCTCGCACGAGAGGACGAATTCCCGCGGATGCGAATCCGCAGGAAGGACGGATGCGCGCGGAGAAAATTGCCCCGCTTGGGGTGGAATTAATTTTCGACTGGCCTTCCTTCCCGCCCTCCACCCTTCATTCCCGTGCGGCTTCCTTAGAAACGTACCTCTGATGGGTGTTAATGTGTACATTGTTGTCGCAGAAGCGGCTTTTTAATAAATCGACAAAATATTTTGGGACTTCACTGCGAAAGTATCCCACACGGAACATAATGTCCATTCAAGGTTAGACGTCCATTCAATGGAGCTCCATAGCTCTATGCGACGTCTATCTCTACAGTGGAAGTCAGATATAGATCTCTAATATAAAGATCCGTACTATTTCCATAATACGTGATTTATTTTTAGTATACATATAAGGGTATTCTATACCGCAAGTACTTATGTAGGCAATGTATATGATGTATTAAAACAATATAGGATACCAATCTTATATTATTACATGTGTGCTTATATTTACATTTAAGTGTATTTTAAAAACGAGAACATACGTTGCTCGCGAGCCATCTAAGGGTGGGTACTCACTAGCGAAAACGAACGCCGAACGAACAGCGAATCGTGTATTTGTATCTCATTCGTGCTAAGCACACATGGTATACAAATGCACGATTCGCTGTTCGTTCGGCGTTCGTTTTCGCTAGTGAGTACCCACCATAATAATTGCTGGTGTTACTACACATGAGTTCTCAAATAATGTGCGTGCGCGAATATATACATCACTCTGTGTACTTTATTATCTAACTGAACGTACTTTTCAAACTTTCTTGATAGATTCGATTATCTGAACACATTTGCTACGGCTGTTTTGTCACAAAACTAAATGTGCAGAAAAAGCGTTAAAAGATACTAATTAAAGCGAGCAGATTTAAGGAACGCGGAAACAAGTATAGACAAAATAGCAGATTTATAAAATCTATTACTAAATCTCCCTGTTTGAACACTCGATTTTATCTTACATTACATTTGTCTTACATTCTTAGATAGTCAAATCTGTCGAGAACAGATTTTGAAAGCGTCTGCTGCAAATTTTGTCAATAGAATATCAGCAGATACATAACAGAATCTTCTAATAGAATTGCAGATTGACCGCAGAAACTGAGCAAAATCCGCCGTTTCGTAACCATCTGAATGATGTATTTTACTTAAACGTTTACGAAATGACAGATTGTGCTTGGTTTCTACCAACAATCTATTATCAAATTATATCGGCAGACTCTGCTGACAAAACACGAATTTAATGCAGACATAGATGATATCGGATTTGTTGCGATAGTTGAACAGATCTTCGCATGCACATTATTTAACGTTATATGTAGTAATACCAGTATAGTTACTAGATGGCCCACAAGCAACGTATGTTCTCGTTATTAAAATAAACTTAAGTATATAATATAAGTACACATGTAATAATACAAGATTCGTATTCCTCTATTATTTCAATACATATAAATAATTGCCTATTGAGACAATACGTAGGGATACTCTTTATAATACTAATAATAAATAATATAATCACAAATAATTCTTTTATACTGCGGGCAGTTTGCTTATTGGAATTATTTCTTTTTGGGATTGTTTCTTATTAACGACGCTAATAAAGATCTCAGAGTTAATAAGAAGATCGCCGAGGATTGTTAGAGCTTTTGAGCAATTAGCGAAATGTGCTTTTTTTTCATCACTTTAACGTCGAACGTGCGCGGTTACCAGCAATAAAGGGAAACAATTATCGCGTTATCTCGGTGTCTTCGCTTTGTACAGCGGTGGTTGTTAAATTTCTCGCTTTCACGATGGATAAAACGACGCTCGGCTACTTCGACCTGAGAACTTAAACGAAGAACAATCCGCCGCCGACTCTCTCCCTTCCGGCCTTAACAATCTTTTTGTCCGGAGCGTAACCACGATTTCGCCGTAGCTCACTTTTTACCGCGGCGTAACGATACCGGCAAGATTAACCGGCACAACGTCAAATAAAAGCGTCGGAGAAGAGATAACGTAATAAATCTTCATTAGGTAGGAAAAAGCGCCGGGCACATATACACGCAGATAATACGACGATAAATGACCGCGCGGCGCCCAGGCGTTTCCTTTTCTTTCCCCGGGAAATCGCAGGCAGAAGTAAAGATATCCGACGCAAAGAACGAGTAATTTACAAAATTATCCGCTAATCTGATAAAATTGCAGAAATAACGCCGCGTCGTATAACCCATAGGAGCAGATTTGAAAAATATTTAATCTATTCAAGTAAGATACACTTTAAACTTTAAGTATCTTTTTTTAAGAAACTTCGAAGACGTATTAGTAAGAAAAATGTTATATTTGAACAACGAAGTTAAACGAACATGAAATCAGATTGAAAAACAGGCACGTACGTTCTTATGTCATCGTTTTTCGAACAAGCATAAAGGAGGATATTCTTCAAGGCACTTTGAAATGAAAGGTTTCCCTTCGTAAGTAGCAGGTCAACTTCAAATCCACCCTCGCGTCTTGGGTCCGCGGAATCCTTCTAATTCAATCAAGCTCCCAAAACCACAATGTGCATCCAGAAGCGTAGAATCGACCCCAATTTAACTCACGCATTTCACGTGTCAATCATTATAGTTTGATGCTTGAGAACCGGGTTACGCCTCCCGATCGTTTCCGCTACCGGCGGAAGTTGAACCTGTAATTTTCCACGTAATTTGAACGGAACTTTCGCCAAAATCCGTAACGCAGGAAAGTCACCCTTTAATAACGTTCTTTTTCCCATATATTTTTCCAAGATATATGTTGCAATCGCTTCGATATTCTTAAGAAGATAATTAATTGCGTTTTGCAAATATTGTAGTTTTTATACAAATACAAACGTTAAGTGAAGAAAAAGAAGCGAATATTTAAGTAAACTTCATTTACGTGTCAAAACTTAATTTACTCTCAATGCATCTTCTTTCCTCGATAATCCTTCCTGGATTAAGTGCCAATTAACAATTTAACGAAATCTTGCATATCTCAAGATTAAAACTGCAGCGTTTTGAATTTTGATATATCAATTTTTTATCAGGTAAACGAGAATAAGTGACATTTCCGTACAAGTTTCCGAGGCGATACTCCACGCGGATGAATCTCGTGTCCGTTACCTCGGGATGAGAGAGGCGCAACCTCGACGTCTCTGAGAGCAGCATCCGCGCAGCGGACCGGCCGCCCTCGCTCGCGCGTCTCACGGCCGACAGCGTAGAGGTAGTAACGACGAGATTTACAGTGGCGCTTGTAGGTAATAAGTCATGCCCGACGAACATGTCGCCTACCGCAGACCTTCGCGCGTGGCCCGTGGCCGCATACATAAAGATGATATGCCGGGTATGAAACGCGATACGCGCGGCGGTGTATATACCGGCGCGGCCACTCCTTCCCGATAATATCGCGCCAATGTGCCACTGCAACCTTTCGGGATACACACGTTTGAGGCATGCACGCGTGTACAGGCACGAACATCCGTCTCTACCGCTGCTGCTGCTGCAACACGCGTGTCCTTCGCGTAATCTGCGAGGCGTCGCAACATTGACGTCATCCGCTTCGCGCCGTAAAAGATGCAAAAAAGATGCCAACCGATTGAAATCTGGAGCAGCTCGAGGCGAGAATTTACCTACTTAAACATCACGTGAAACATTGATTGCATAAAAATTTATCTTCAAGTTATTTAGTTGTCTTTCCTAAGATTAAAATTGACTCTCACGTATGTCACGTTTATTCTCTCGATATCTGATTCTCTTCAAGTTTTTTCCTAATACTTTATTCCAAGACCAGCGTTTGTCGCTTTATATGGATGTTGTAGAGTACCTATGTTGTGACTATATATTGAGATACATAATACAAATGATACAATATAATAGTATGATATGATATAGTATAATACAAATGGGATTACGTTCAGATGGTTATATTCTGTTTTGGAGGAATATGAATGACTAGTGTGTGGAAAAGATCGAGTTGATGCTAAAAGGGTTTACAATCTGAATGAAAAATTTGTGTAGTGGATATTGATTTGAGATGCGGAGGAATAGAGGAAATTCCTAATTGATATAGTGGACAGCGCTTTTTGGGGTTGATTTAAGAAGATAAAGAAATTATTTTTGATTTTTAGAATGTGGTTTTTTTATTTCTCTTACAACTAATTCTTGATGGTGCGGTTGTTTCGTATGAACCATCGTTCTTTTACTGCATTTTGTAGAACTTTATTCTGAAATTGTTGGATTTTTTTTATGCTGGAACTCTCTTCGATTTATTTCGACTTTGCTCAGTTAATTCGCATATCGTAGACGATCTCGCGCTTCCCATGTCTTTTGGAACTTGGCACGAGAATTTTCACACAACCGGTGTACAACTCTCGTCTTTCTCTTTTTCATAGCGATCTTCCGTCTCTGGCCGCTGCAACCGTCGCATCCCGCTGACGATATTGAGTAGAAGATTGTGCCGGCCTCTCTGCATGTAATGATGATTGTCCGGAATAATTTCGGAGGCGCGCCGCTTTTTGAGTGTCACGCCATTCGGGGCAGCGAGCCTGCGACCGGCTCGGCTAAATCTTTCGATGTAAATTTTCGCCCGGTTCTTCTTCCCGCTCTCTTCGTCCTCGCTACCGACGATAAAATTGACTGGCGTGTAATTTTTCGGTAATTCGTACGCCTGACGCCGCGCCGCGTTCGGTTTTGCATCCGCTCCAGCGTCTTTTTGCTCCAATTCGCGAAGCTCTCGTCTCCTCTCGCGTGCGAAATTTCGTAGCCGTCGAGGGTTAACCGTTCGTCTCGGGGATAGGCAGATTGAGAGGGGAATTTGTCCCCTATCTAGCACAAGCCCGCTGAGATCGTAGAGTAATCATAAAAATGACGAGAAAATTTATTATGTGCAAGAACTATTTGCCAAATTGTATTAAATCATAAAATTAAGAAAAGAAGGAAATTTATTTGAAAAGATATTATTATCGGAATAATGTTGACAGCGATCCCGGTAATATTAGTAATCCCGTATGAATGTGCATAGAAAATGGAAGGCTTATACTTCGGTCCCTTTAAATGATTATTATCCTAAACGCGAAATTCATCCCTTTTGATGAGCTGCGGAAGAAAGGAGCATCATCCCGCCCATCGAGATCCTTCTTCGCCACACGATCGTAGCCTCCTCGCCTGCCCCCAAGAGAGCTTCGATATCGATGCGTCTGTCTTCTTCAGCTTCCAGATCAGTCAGATACTCAATATCCCGATACCTTATCGCCCACATGATTTCTGAACCGCTTGTCTAGGTATAAGAGAGATATATATATATTCGTCGAGAGAAGCCCGGTGTGTGTGTGTGTGTGTGTGTGTGAGAAAGAGAGAGAGAGAGAGCCCGTGCCCGGCTAACCCGGCCTCTTTCCCCTCTTTCCCCGTCCTCTCTTCTCTCTCGCTCGCGCGTCTCACGTCCGCTGGCTCTCGCTCTCTTCTCGCTTACCATCTCAATAACGCGAATGACTGAATGGTCTGAGTCTCGAAATCCCGAGATAACCTTTATTGTAATTACAATGAAGCATTATATATACGCGGTCGGCATCTACGGAGGTCGGAGGTCATCCGACCGCTGAGGTCTTCACTCGGCTTTGCTCACCGCGTCTTACCGTTTCTCCCGTTCTTCTCTAACGTCTGTTTTCATCTAGCTTTCCTAGCGCTATCCTTCCTCGATTCCACGCGATAATGCGAACGATATATATTTTTACGTTATAATGGCATATATAAGAATCGATGATGAAAATCGACGAGAAGTTTTGATCTATATTTCTTATAGATCAAAACAATATTAATAAAAAAAATGTTGCATCTCGCGTATATGGAAATATTAATAAGCGAATAGAGGGAAGTCTACTTTCTAAGCACGTTTCTTCATAATTAAAATTTAATAACCCTTTAACTTAAACTATCTGTGGCATGTTTTACGTTTGCATATTACCACACGTTACGCTGTTATTACGAAATAATTACGCAATAATTTCGCAACGAGACTTGTATCGGGTTAATCTCCGCTCATTAATAACGCCTTGTCCATGTCTCATTATCTTTGCACTCTACGAAACCTTCTTGAGGTCGAACGGGGAACGGGCGGGGGAGGCAAAACTGGCCTTTTCAATTAATTTGTTTGCGCGTGAACGCCTCTTCCTGCCGATGATTTACGGATTTTCGATCGATGAATCTCTCCCCACGAGCTCAAGCGTACGTGTGGCTAGTGAGTCACGTGTCTTTACACGTGCATCTCAGAAATAGACACTTACACGTGGAGCTTATCTCGAATATCGAATTAAGACCTCCCTATTGCAGTTTATTGTAATATCCTCTTCCCCATTGTAAATTCAATGAGATGTATTATTCCGGTAACAATAAGATATGGAATGGATTTAATATATTTTCAACTAAAATCGTTTAGCGTGATAAATGAGAAAATTTTTTAAGCAACTATTTGTTAAATTTATAGATGTAATTTATATATGCAAATCAAGGATGATCTTTTTATCCTTAAACCTTAATATCGTAATATTGACGATTAATATCACGTTTGCTATGGCGAAGAGATATTTCTTACTTTTCTTAGAGAATTTTAGTCGATTCCCTCACGTGAAGTCCTGTTTTCCGGAACTGGTTGCCGGAACGGTATAATTATCCGAATATTAATAATTCAATCGCGTATATGATTAACAGGTGCCGAAGATCGGCGAGTCTCTCCGTCTGTTTTGCCTTTCCTTTTTTTCACTTGTAAAAGGGTTGGTACTCGATGAAGGCGGTGCCGACGACCACACAGAATGCCGATGAGAGGCATGTCTCACGAGTACTCTAAAATTACTTTATACGGGGTGTTCGACACGCAGTTGTTATTTTGAATTGTATTTGGGCACAGAAAATGCATTCGTTGTACTAAATTTTAATTTATGACCCTTTTCCTTGTCCATTTTTCACATTCGTTATGCACGCACACTTAATGTGACACGTTACTGACAATGAGTTTCCATTGTTTTTCTTAAGGCTTCAGTTTATCAATCTCACATCCTTGGTTTCATGAATGGATTTCATTTCTCTTTGTCGGTTAGTCCTAATTTTCATTTCTAGTCTGAATATTGTAGACTATGAATATTGGCAGAATGTTTGTGGTATTTTTTCTTGAAAATTACACCATCTCTTTGTACATTTAATTTTTTAATTCTCACCTTACGCTCATCGGAGAGTTTGAGATTATTTAATTTATCTATCACCGTGTCGCTGAAAATGGCTCAAAGATAAAACGTATGATTTATAATTTGTATTAAATTATTAATTAAATGTTACATAGCGTTAATTTACGCACAACTAACCGCGTTTAATTCTTAAAGCCGAATTTGTTACTCGTTAATTTTAATATCGAGAGTCTGTAGTTAATTAACCTTTATTTATCTGTTCTAAATTTATCCCGGAGTAGATTTACAATTGAACGGGACCAGATCAGTGCGACGGACAATCAAGGCGATCTCACGTCGCGGGTCGAAAGATCGAAACTGTAAGTGCGCCACGTCACGGTCGTCCATTCTTTCGCATACGGGCTACACCACCCGTTAGAGAGGCTGTTACCGCACCGGGTGTGATTTACGCGTCCCCTGATTTACACTGATTACGGGGGCCCCGCCACGTCGCAAAAGCAAATACAGCCTCCTACCAGTCTCCCTCCCTCGTGTCCCACCTCCCTCCGCGTCGGGCGGCCGGTTGCAGGTCGTCGGGCACCCACTCGCCCAGGCCAACATCAATTCCCGCTGATTGATTTTACTCAGGTATTAAATTAATCCCCCGGAGACCGGCGGACCCCGATCTGTGCCGTAAACGCTTTGCCGTTCGCCGCAAAGGGGCACCCGCGAGTGCGTTTTATTCGCGCATTACCGCCTTATTATCGACAGCCCTTCTCGAGCTCTCGACTATTTTTATCCCGTGTGTTACGTGCGCGCGGCGCGATCTGTCTTGCGCGGTGCCTTGCTTTTCTGCACGATGGAATGCTGAGTAATAAAGAACAATCAGATAAAACGGAATTACCATGCACGATTAAGCATATCTCCAATAACATCTTGAGTACATATTTTTTTTTAAATAAAGATTACGTGTTATGGAACTTATAGAAATTCTTTATTCTTTCTCGCGTTAGTACAGTTTCTCATGATCGAATATCGGGACATTTAACCGCAGCGGTTCGCGCGGTTTTATAAGAGGATTTAATCAACAAAATCGGATGAACGTCACAATACAACGAGATTCGACACAATAATATATACGGTACACGATCTAGTACGTGTTTATCGTGACGTAAAGCGGGCATTTTGATCGGCCTAATCGGTCAAAAGCACCGGCAAGTATTTGAAATTGCAACCGGTTCCACCGACGACTCTCGCAATGATTTCCGATCTCGTTCTCTTCTATTTCCCCATCCTTGCGACGGCGATACTCGTTAAGGGCCGACTTCTCTCGCGCATCTCTCGCATCAACGTGCGCTCGTACAAGCCGGCGTTTAATATCCGAATCCGTCTGGTATTTATCACCTCGTAGACACGCCGTAACAAATTGGTTCGCGAAACATTCAAGAATTTCTTCTTCACGATTTCTTCTTCATGATTGCTTTGCTCTTTAATTATACACCGCGCTCGTTCTTTTTGTAATCCTTATCATTTTCAATCTGCCTTCAATTAATAATAATTATTTCTCTGCTAATGTATAAGACTATATTAGAATACTATAAATACGAGGATGATATAATTTATTTATTTATAAGGAAATATAATATAGTAATTTATTTGTGTGTGTGTAAGCAAAGTTTCTACTTTCTTTACACAAATCATTAATTCAATCGATAATGAACAGTAGATCATAAATCAATCAATAATAATACGTAATAATTTACGTATAGCACATATATTGGACTCTGTCGTTAACCATAACGTTTATTTTTGTGCCTATCACATCGCAGGGACACACGTATAGCGATCGTGAGGAACGACCCTGAGACGCACACGGCCGGTCTACCTCGAATTCGCCTAATATTTATCGCGCCGTGGACACGCCGTGGCAAATTGGTTCGCGAAGCGTTTAAAAGCCTCCTCGTATGAGACACATCCCTCCACTGCCTCACTTTTTATCGCTTCCACCTCGCTTTCTCTCGTTCTTGTTTTGGTCTACGGTGTCCCGCGCGTCCTGCCAAACTCTTTTTGCTCTTCCGGACCGTCTTCGGGCACGAGGAGAAGCCCTCCGGCAAACGTGACCGGACGGGCCCAAATCATAAATTCCGCCGGGTAATGTAACGTCCGACGCGATTATTTACTGATACTTACCCGACGGCCATAGCAACCCACCGGCGCTACCTACCAAGCCGGGGACTTTTCCTGGACCGAGGTTTCAGCGCGACGTACCGAGATGACAACATACACTCGAGAAACATTAACGACGTAAAATATATACACGGGGCTTGCATATTCAGTTGAAAGAATTTAGAACAAAAAGATATCGTTACGGCATTGCTTGCAAATGTGCTAATTTTTGAAAATACAAATGTTAATATAAATTGATGTGATTAATAGCACGAGAATAGATCATTATTTTTATCATGCAACACGATATTTATTGTAAATATAAAAGTAATGTACTCGATACTATATACCGTGTCTCTTTGATAAAAGTTACTCTCTCGCATCTCGCATAAAGTTTCGTATAAATTAAATCCGGTATAAGCTTTTACAATAATTCGCGGAGGGTGTCCGACATATAATATATGTCCCAACTTTAACTTTTGTGTCCTCCCAGAAGTGCCTCTCTTGTATTTAAGAACGATAACGAGCGGCGTTTATTTTAGAAGCGAACATTAAAAGTGGAGAAGGTTTTCGAATTCTCAAACATATTAAAAATTTTAGATTTCTGAATAAATATTTGAAAGGATCGATCGATGTATCTCAAATAATTCGGGTATATCCGTCAATCAAGTTTTTTTCGCGCAACAAAAAATGCACAAGTGACTTCCTCGCACAGCACGAGGAAATGTTGAAAACCAGGAAACTCTAAATATATCCGCAACGAGTGCGCATTCCTACCAGGCGCAAGTTTGCAGTATAGGAATCGCAGTTGCTTTTCGGCAACGCAACGTCGGGTGGTTAGTGGTCGGGCGGAAAAAAGTGGATGAACCCGCGGAGGAAGGATAGACGCGCGGGGGATGAGACTCATCTCTCTGTTCCAACCCCCGAAGCTGCGCCAACTCTTCCTCGCTTCTTTCTCTTTCCCGATCCCGTCCTCTCGTCGTCTTTCTCCCTGTTTTCTTCTGTCGCTCCGCGCGCGCAAACCCGCAGACGCGCAATTCGCAGTATTTCGCGGCAGAGAGAAAGAGCAAATATTTCATCGCTATGGAGAGCTAGAGGGCGGCTTCTTTCTCTCTCTCTTTTTCTCTTTCTCTCTCCCTTGCTCTCTTTTCGTAAGCTCTCTTTTGCCCCCCGTCGTTGCAGTTCCCGTGCCCACCCGACGCGCAAATGAGGTGGAAAAGATAAAGACCGCGACGGGCGATCATTAACATGCACGCTCTGCTTTCGAGGAGTCTCTCTGAAAGATCGGCTGGCGGTGGATGGGTAGATTTGGAACCGCATCTCCCGTGTATATATATAATATATATATATATATATATATATATATATATATATGTGTGTGTACATAAGTGTGTGTGCGCGCACGTATATAGTGCCGTGAGAGCGGAAAGACAGAAAGAAGCGGGGCGCACGAGAGGGACAGAGGATAGAGTGGAGGACCAGCCGCGGTAGAGATACCAACCTAATGGCGGCAGCAATTAACAACAAACACACTCATTAATCGAGAGAGAGAGAGAGAGAGAGAGAGAGAGAGAGAGAGAGAGAGAGAGAGAGAGAGAGAGAGAGAGGAGAGAGAGAGAGAGAGAGGAGAGAGAGAGAGGAGAGAGAAGAGAGAGAGAGAGAGAGAGAGAGAGAGAGAGAGAGAGAGAGAGAGAGAGAGAATCTTTGCTTTCTCCGCCATTCTCCAACGGCCGTATTTTCTTTCTCCTTTTCTCGCTTCTTGCTACCATCCGCCACCTATCACCCTCCACCGCGCGTTCTTTTCGCAAACACCGTTTACCCCTTTTACCATCCTGCCCCCTCCCGTGCACACGACGTGAAGTTTCCTATTAAAAAAGGTTGGGAGTATAATAACACCGTGGTCTTTTCATACAAACGATCGATGTATGAAATCGCGTACATTGTGACCGAGGAACGAAGCGAGCGCATTGTGTTTACAAGAGTCACGTTTTATTTATGCGAAAACTGCTTAACCTGACGAGAAAAGCTGAAAGGCGAGAACCACGAGCCGTGAGTCTCGTTACGTGTCAATAAACTCGCAAGTGACACATTTAATCGGCCTTGCCGATAATTTGGACGAAGTTGCGAAGTGATACTCGTGGTAAACAATTGGAAACGGAGATATATAGACCGAAATAAGGTACAAAACGCTCGCTCGAAACTTTGCGTATACTTTCAGTATCTATGCTTAATCAAGTGCGGTTCACGTCTGCAAAGAGAGAGAAGAGATAAGAGAAGGAAACGTATCACGACGTCGGTCGGCGCGGAAGTTGGTTTCTCGAATTTTAAATTCTTAAAAAATTAAAGTAAATGCGCTTGGTATCATACTCGTGTGACTTTGATGCCTATTGGATATATACGACTCTAGTGAAGATATTTCTAATGTTGCCGGTTCTTGGAAACGAGCGTCAAAACAGAAATGGTATTCCGTAAATTAAATCAGATTATTCCAGCGGAAATCGCCATTGAAAGCTCAAGCGGAATAGTAATCGGCGAGATTTGTTGCAACACGAAGGTTCTGTATATCTCGCGTGTGGCGAAAAATTTCTGTCTCGTCTCCGCTTGTTCGTGTTCGTGCTGATTCCGTGTAACGCTTGTCAAAAAGAAAAAGACAATCCCTCGGTATTAATGAGATATCAATAAAATATATCTATTAAACTAAATATTAAAATAAGATATGCAATTTAATTCGAGTATATAGGTATATAGCACAGTTTAGCATCCCAGCAAACCTCAAGTAACATGTAACTTATATGTTAGTTATAATTTCCTATGTACTCAATATAATACAATATATAATACATTGTTAAGTAAATTAGGAAATGCTGTGAAGAAATTATAACACGTAAGTTACATGTTGCTTGATATTTGCTGAGATGAGATAAGGCCAGAATTTTTTAGACGATTGGATTGCGGCTCCGATTCTTTTCAGGAAAGAGTGTAAAAATTACATATGCCCGCTGGACTTGGCACTGTCAAATTGACAAGAGGATGACCGTATGAGATCAGACGACACGAAAAGCCCTCGGGCGTTGAGGTGGGCCCCCGGACTCTTCACACGTGACGACGGTCCGCGCGTCTTCATGCACGTTTTTGCGTAAAATATTCGTGGGGGACGTGGTTTCCACGTGAACCGGCATGTAGGAGCGAGGTAGAGGGAGGGAAAACCGCGTGACGAAGCGGGGAAGAAGTCATGCTACCGGTCGACAGAGGCGCGAAAAAGGGACGGAGAGACGGGGGACAAGCAAACTGCGACAAGACATGCGAGCCCAAAGATGAATCCCGATCACGCACGATCCTCTCCGGTTCCTCCTTTCCGTCGGTGCCGCCGCGAATATTCTCGTTCGTTCGTACCCCCGATAATTGGAAATCGGTCTGAATATAAATAACCTCGCACGAGCGAACGGCTCGCGTCTCTCTCTCTCTCTCTCTCTCTCTCTCTTTCTCTCTTTTTCCCCCTTTTTCTCTTTTTTCTCTCATCGGCTTTTACCCCTTTGCGCTCGAGACGTTCGGCCCGATTTCGCGCTATGCGGAGATTCCCTCCTTGATCAGGTGCATCCTTATTTGCATAATAATCGCTCGCGGGGAGAAATGGAAGACGGCGAGAGCGGCTGTCCGGATCCAATCGGGTTGCAGGATAACAAATTCATGACAAAGTCACCAATCGATACAAAAACGACTGATGCATTGTAATCAGGAGTGCAAGTAATGTACACAAAGTATTAACTGGATAATTGCATGTTGATATATGCGAAATTTTCAATTTCTTTTTTGAGCGATCGAAGAATATATTGAAGGATATATATTTCATCAATAACTGTAGAATGCAATACATAATGGTGGAAGATGAGTTTTTAAAACGTGGCAGTTTTGAAAGGTGGTGAAGCTACCATTTTTTTATGCCACGTTATTCGCCAAGGGAACAAGTAGGCGGGCACCAGACTTGAGCGTCGGTGCATCCGGTGACAAATTATGCGGAAAAATGCGCGAAAAGGATCCTGGCTTGAAGAAGGTGACTACCGCTATTCAGAAGGAAGTTTCAATACGCATACATGGCGGGGAGAAAGAGAAAGAGATAGAGAGACAGGGGGTTCGTTTAATGAGTTTCGCGCGCAGAATGTAATTTACGAGGATCGTGCCACTTCACAAGTCGATGAAGTGTCGCGGCTGGAGAATTTGTGAAAACGTTATCGAAACGTCAAGAAACGGCGCATTTTCGACGCGGTCCGGTGCATCAAAAATGCGAATTCAATTTCCGCGAGGTAACTTCGCCGTTCGTTCCTCGAACGCGCGACTTCGATCGTTCACTTCGCGAAAGTACAGAAACGTGAACTATCGAAGTGTTTCCGAAGCGAAGCGAAGCTCGATGATTTTAAATCCGATAAAGTCTCGGTCGAAGGGAATCCTGTAAGGAAATTTGTACAGCTGAAGAAATATCTCGCGAACGAGTACAATTACACGTGACAATGAAGGTCGGTAATATAATTCCTTCTCTCCCCCCTTAGAAAAAAATACAAAATTTTTCTTCCGTTTTTCTATTATGTTATTCAAAACACAATTATTGTATACTAATATTTACAATATTAGTAAATTATTGTGTATAGATACTAATATTTTACTAATACATCAAAGAGAGCGACGCGCAATTTTTAATACATACAAAACGATAAATTATCCAAATCTTTAAATCTTAAAATTTGGCTTAAACATTTGGCATTCCTTTCGACTGGGTATTCAGATTTATTACCGCCGCACATTCACTCGGATGATTTTTCACGCGGGTGCGGACGTGTCTCCCCTTTGCACGCAAGTTTACGCGCAATTCCGTCCCGGAGAGAGGCCTCGCAGAAACGGATAGGAGCACGGATTTCCAGCAGCTGGTCCAGGGGGGCTGCCGGGGATGTAACGTTGTAATTTCAGATAAGCGTCTCCCAGGAGACACGCATTGTGCGCCGCCTCCACCCTCCGGCTTCCTTCGGCATGGAGCGCGTGTCGCACGATGTTCACGCACACGCACGTAACCAGCGCACCACGCGCGCGTCACGTCCCCCTTGTTACCGTTCATTACGTGGCGAATCGCGATATCTCGCTAGGACACCACCCTTCGACATCAAGACTTCGAATGTCACGGCCCAACTTGTCGACCACACACAATCGTCACTCGTGAATTAATCGTCACGCAGAACGTCTCGAAATCATTGCATTTAATTTCTCGTTTAGACTCAATTAGTGATTACCAATGTTCGAAAATCTTAAAAATTCACTTTTGATGCAAATCAGCTCTTTCAGGAATGCAAAGTTTTGTTCTTCGTTAAATTTTCAATGGATTCTGCTTTAGGAAAATTTAAATTCGACGTTCTTATCTTTCGAGAAATAAAACGGACAATTAATTGTCCGTTACGTACAGAAAATTGCAAGAGAGCTCATTAAAATTAAGTGGATAAAACGTTATAGAATTTTTATACTAACCGCTGGTCGTAGCCCATGGATCGTCCAATTGATTTAAACACCATCTCGCATTTCTCATCATCTTCGAGTTTATGGGACTCGTCTAATATAACGGATTCTCCGTGATGTCCTCGCCCTAAACGAGTCGACGCGATAAAGGTGGGATAGAAAAAGAGGCAGGAAGGGAGGACAGTGACGGAGAAAATGACGAGCCGATGATCTTCCCCGGGGACGATGAAGCTGCACGAAACGTGCGGACGCCCACGTGGGGACACGATAGAATGGGATTCTTAATTAATCTTTGCATTTCCATTAGGATTTACGAAATTGCCCTCACCGCGACCGCTCACCAAATCAATTCCAAATAATTGTCCGGAGGATAAAACGCATCCATGTACCCGTTCCATCGATGTTGCATCTCGATCCGTGCGACGATGTTTTTTC
Source organism: Temnothorax ravouxi (assembly GCA_030770255.1). NCBI lineage: Eukaryota > Metazoa > Arthropoda > Insecta > Hymenoptera > Formicidae > Temnothorax > Temnothorax ravouxi. The sequence continues at coordinate 39,678 of JASTWP010001628.1, forward strand.
CCTCGTGAAATTCACAAACAAATCAAAATCGACAATTACCGTAAATAATAAAGCGTTCCCTCAATTTTAACACTCTTGCACAATTAAAAATTATGTAAATGGTTGTCAAATGAATATAATGAATATAAATTGAAATTACGAATATATTAATATTTTATTGCAGATTTATTTAATTAATCGTAATTTATTAGCTCGGCGTTTTAAATAGCGAGCTAAGAAAAGAATCGCGGAATATACGTGGAAGTTTGAAGTCTGGTGTCAGAATGTCACTGTTTGGCTTATCACTGCGCTGCCATAGACGCGTAACGAAGCGTCACGGCGAACTACTCGAAAACACACTATTTGCTGTTTGGAAGGAAGATGATAAGTGCCCTTCGGTATCCGGTACCAATTGACGGACCACTTAACGGCGCGGTTTAACACCCGTAACGTTAGAACGATGTTTGACTTCTCAATGTGTTTAGGTGGGCGGCGCGTGGGCGAGACCCACGAGCTTCTTACTTATGCATTCTGGTTAGCGCGCGGGGAGAAAATTAATGCCCACCATACGCCACTCCGGCTGTATGGGATATACCGAAAACATCATGAGCGCGCTGCACTTGCCGATGCGATCGAGACTTTGCATTCGATTCCTTACGTGAGATTAATCTTCAAGTAGCGGGTATGTGGCAAGAGATCAATTTGCATTTGCCTAAACAAATAGGGATCAGTGTAAAACTCCACGATATACCATAACAGATGCATGCGTTTAATATTCTGATATTTATTATCGCACACACGGTTTCCAGATATATATATATATTCTTCAGATCGCTGATATTTTGATACATAATATGATTCTTCAGAATTAATATTTTACGATCTAAGGAAAATTTTTAGGAATAAGTTTAAACTCGTAGGGCGCGGACTCTTGTTTCTATCAGCTCGAAGTGCTCCAGGACGTTTTGCAAACGTAAGCGCGAATTCGTTGAACTTCGGGGTTAGCCGCAGATGGAACTTTTAAGACAGACTAACTTGCGAAATGTTTTAAGTAAATTGCCAGTCGATTCGTTTGACTTTAAAATATCTTGGATGGGGCGTGACCGACCGGTCGTTTAATCAGGAAAATAATTAAGAAACTCTGCCGTCCTTCTTCGTTTCGTCCGAGGCTGCTGCGCTATATGGGGCGTGAATTATTCTACGATATTGCCCGATAAATTTCACCTCGTTGATTACGCGAAAGCGCTTCGATATCGAGCGGACAAAATTCGCTCGACGAATTCACCTTGGAGAAATTCTTTCACAGTCGTTTATGAGAAATTTACACTCCATATTTATTTCATTAAAATTAACAAGAAAATATTTGATTCCGCTAATAAAAAGATATTTAGAAAAGCTTTCAATATCCTAAAGAATTCTTTTACTCTCCGTATGATTATATACATATTGGTGTGTGTTTAGTCCTTTTATTGTTTTATTCGTCTCATTTTTCACAAGACTGGAAGCGTTTTAATTAATGGATATATAAATTACATTTTATTCAACATTGTGTGTTGCTTGTCGCGTGTATAATTGCCTCATCTGCGAATATGTTTTTGCAGTCGAAGATTTTTTTTCTCTCGTAAGAAGAGAAGCTTCCCTGAGAACTAAAGTATACACACACACACATTACTTTATTATATTTAAAGGCACTCGGCTATCTCTCTCTTCTCTCTCTCTCTCTCTCTCTCTCTCTCTCTCTCTCTCTCTCTCGTTTCTCGCGATAAATTACTGGCTGCAGCTCGACGCACCTGCGCACAAGTGTGCGAAGTCGTAGGCGATCTGTGCAAAGTGTGAGGCCACGGGGCTACCTAGGAGGACTCCCTCTCATATTTTTCTTTACGCAACTCGTGCCAGCGGGCTCCGTGGAATGCGGTAGAAAGGGATTTTACTTTCCATTTTACCGCGACGTTTATCGACACTTATTTAGGCAGACGATCGCGCTTATTCGTGATAAAGTTTCGCCGAGGCATTTATATCACCTCATATTCACAAATAGTAAGGCGTAATAGCCGCTAATGAGTCGCGAATACGTGCGCGTATAATTTCGCCCGGACTTTTGTCGCCAGATTTAACGAGGTGGTTTAATAAGTAACCTGAAAGTATTTCCAGAAATACATTCCGTATCTTTCTTATGTACTGATATGGCTTGCTGGAGAAACGTCGCTTTTTGCGACAAGGAGCCGCCGAATAAAATGCGCGTCGAGACGGCGATGCCATCACGGAAGCTTCGATCGAGTCGACTTATTTCGCGTTAATATTATTCCCACAAGTTGACCGCCGTTAGACCTAGCATAATTTCGTTTTCGCCCCGAGGTCACATCTGAAGTGGACCAGATCGAAAGCAGCTGCATGGGCGGAGAAAGCTGCCCGGAACAGGGGGGTGTTTTAGAATCCGACGACACGGGACAGGGGCGGGAGGGGGAGGTAGTGAGTACTGGTGATGCTGGCGTTGGAGGGTAGCAAACAACCACCAAACGTGCCACCCTCCTTGCAATACGACCACTTCGGTGGCTCCCCGCGTTTCATCCTCGAGAGGAATTTGGCTTCAAATTAAAAGATCTCGGCCCGAGCCCCGAATGAAATCTCATCGCACGAAGGGTAGATATGTTCGCGAACTGCGATCCACTGTAATCTGTGCACAGGGTGTCTGATATATTTTTGTCGGCTTACGATGATATAAAAAACTTACGAACGATGACAATGATTGGAGAAAGTAAAAAAAAATAAAAAATATGGAATATAATTATCTCTTCTATAATAACTTAATATGGAAAAAGAATATTTTTTTGACTTGTTCACATTTGACGTTTACATGTATTGCACAGATAATTGAAAGTAAAATAACAATGGTAACATGCGATAATATGTTGTTTAATATTATTACGCTATCACCGGGGAATTAACATTAAAGATTGTGGGAAAAGAGAAGTAAGAGAGTATTTTGCACACCCTGTACATGAGCCGCACAACGACAAAAAAATACCATCCGTCCTCACGGGCTTAACGCTACCAATATCCCAAAATTAAAACGCGCCACCGGCTTCGCAAATCATTCGTGCGACAGTATACCGCGAATAACAGTAACAATGGCCCAGCGACGAGAAAGAAGGCGGAAGGAAGGAAAGGAGAGCGGCCACGTATACTTCGTACATACATATATTGCGCGTAGGTTGTCCACTGCATCGACCTCCGAGTTGCATGTTGCATCTCTTTCTCTCCTTCGGAGTCTGCTCTTCTCGTTGCGCTACGTGACCATATATTTTGCGTGAATCAGCTACTCGAATCCAAAGAAATGTTTTCTGCTACGTGTCGGCATTATGAATCGGATTGTGTGTGTTGGCGCGTTGGCGTGTACATTGATGTAAGATTTCTAGAACTTCGTGTATGTACACAGTATTCTTAGTTTTCAATTTATTATTAAAACTCCTTCAATAATGATTATTTGTGGATCAACATTTAATTCGTTTTTTTTTTAGACGTAGGAGTTGAAATGGAATTTACAAGAAAGGACGAATCGCAATATTCGGGAATTATAAAATGATAAATAGTCTCGCCAGTGTGATAACGAAATTTCGATTCGGCGATCTCTCGACCCGACCCTCGATTCGACCGCCGAGGAGCTTAAGAATTTCAATCTGCGGTCAGAAGGGTGGTGTCGGCGAAGGGTGGATAGAGAGACGACCCCCGTAGTACCGTGCCCCTTTAGGGTGCGACGTGATTTCATTGCCGCCCCTTTGCCGCAGAGATCAAGTTAAAAAATGATCCTTGCGGTAGGAGCCGTGCCAATTGTTTTTTCCATCGGGCGAAGGAGCTAATGGAGAGATCGATTTCATACGCTCGACTAACAATGGAAGAGTCTGCAAGAATGAATATTTCCAAATACATACTTTTATTTTTTGATGAAAGAAAGAGAGAGATAGAGATAGAGAGAGAGAGAGAGAGAGAGAGAGAGAGAGAGAGGAGAGAGAGAGAGAAAGAGAGAGAAACATCACGCGTAATTAATACAATTTAATGACATAAAAAAAAGAAATAATGCAAAAATGAGAAAATATATGATATGAACAATTTTTGTGACATCAATATGTAATTCAAATTTCTCCAAAATTTCTTTTGGAGAAATATTAACATTTTTAAAGCATGATGACCTACATAGCTTGATATAAAATATAAAATTAAAAATAAATACCGAAGAATTAGCGCATCAATAATCATCGTTATTTAGCGCACGCGTACAATGCGTCATGAAAATCCCGGAGTAGGTAAGGACTCGGGAGGAAAGAGGGAGAAGAGAAAGTGAACCTGACTGGACGAAACGATAGCAGCTATCGGAGGTAGCCAACTGGCCTGTTGCTCGCTGACAAGCTGAATTTGCATTTCCTCTCTTCCGTCTGTTGAATTACGGATTAATTCGTAAAAATAATTACAGTAAAGATGTTGGCGCTTTAATACGATAATTGCTTGAGCTTTTATCATATCTCTCTCAGGCATTTGTTTCCACGTTTTTATATTAACTTGCACAAGTTTGCCTAGTTATTCTCATTAGAACGCTACGAGTTTCATCGCATGGAAGAAATGAATTTCAAACTTAATTCCTTGAAGATTTTCAGCTTTTTCGTTCAGACGCTTTCGTTCTTTATCTTTCGTGTTTCATCGATCGATTCATTCTGCCGGATGCTGGCATGACGAACACCGTTGACGAGCCACCTTCAACATACGAGTACAGATTTTGTTTTGAAGTCAGTTGCCAGACTCGGCGAGCTGGTGGCCGCCGCAGCTTTGAAATTCCAAATGAAACCCGCGATTCCCTAAACAATTCCAATTGGATAGCCACGGGCTGTAAATCGCGTGACCATCTAACCGCCGAATTTTTTTCTCCGGTGGCGCGAAAGCAATGACCGGAGTTGGAGATGCTCGCGTGTCGCGCGAACCGAACGTTTCTGTTTAACCATCCTTTCACACATGAGTAAACAAATAGGCGAATAAAGAGCGAACGGTCGCCTCCATCGATGCGCGTGTCCGGCAAATCCAAACCGCCGAATCTTTAATGAGATACGGGGCAAGAAAGTCTTATTATTATACCGCGAGTACGCGTATTGTGCGGCGCATAATGCGTACACTGCATGTAATTTTACTTTTTATTCTCGTGCGCTGCGACATTCGTTAATCGTTCTCTCACCGATCGCATAAGCGTTTCGGCTATACGCATATGTTGCAGACCGAAAATGTATTTTATTTTACGATTTTATTATACTTAAGAATTAACGTTATTTCCTGTTATTATTATTTTATAACATGATGGAAAGAAAAGCAAATTTGAAAAATACTTTAATTTATTTTAATTGTCTACTCTAGGACAATAAAAAAAATTATAGCTATTTTAACTTTAACACCCTTTATTTGCTCCTATTTGGCTCTTTGACTTTTCCTAATTGTTTTATACATAGCAAGCACTTTCGTATTTATTACTTTATTAAAGTAATTTATACTGTATATTACTTTACATCAGTCATTTTTATCTCGTTAGTTACAGTTGATTTTACAAGTTAGTACAGTGTTAACGACTGCTGTGATAAATAAATTAGTTGCCAATCGCCATTAATCGCATCAATTGAAGTCTCTCGTCTCGAGCGGGTCGTTCCTCGTATCGTCGAAGAGAAAGAAATGCGGAACAGCTAAATGCCGAGAGCAAATCGAGAATGCCATTTGCGAGTACTCCCAACGCGCCATGCTCCACATTCAGCCCTCTTTCCTTCTTGCGAGGCGATCCACCTTAATTAATGAGTTTATCGGGAACTCTCGTTGGAGTTGATGTCGGTCTTGCCGCGTAACCACCCTCGGGGGCGGAAAAAGACTCGGGAAGGGGGGAGGTGAGCTTATATACATAAGCGGCGGATGCTGTGCCGCTGATGTTGGGGCCCGGAGGAGGGTTCTAGACGAGGCCACTCACTCCGTCACTCCCCGCCATTTTAATTTCGCGAAGAAACTTTCTAATTACGAACTTTTCTGATTAATCACAGTAATTAATTAGTAGCCCTCGCGGAAAAAGGGAAAATACGAACCTCCGAGATGTAGATGTGCTCCCTTCTCTTCTTCCCTCTTCGTCCTCCTCTTCCATATCTTCCTTGCAGTTTCGCACTCGCGTTCTTGGAGCAACTTTTGGTCCATTCTCTTCTCTCCTTCTCTCTCTCTCTCTCTCTCTCTCTCTCTCTCTCTCTCTCTCTCTCCCTCTTTCTCTTTTTTCTTCTTTATTTTTCATTCCTGTATTTTTTATCTCTCTCTTCTTTCACCCTGTCTCTCTTCCTCTCTCACTTTGACAGTCCCGATTCTATCGCCATTTTGTTTCTTTTACGTCTCTTTGATATACATATATGTTCTTTTTTTTCTCTCAATTGAATTCTTCATAATTGAATCCCGAAGGGATTTTCGAGCGATTGGCTCGCACGTGAAGAATACTTACGCTTCTCTCTCGTTGCCGTTTTGCGACACGCAATTGTACCTAATTTGCGTTCCCGCGCAATTCCGCTCGTTTTATCGAATCGTTGACTTTGATGGATTCATCCGGACACTTTATTCACTGCCGCTTTATTCGCGGCATCTTAAATCGTTAATTATAAGTGCGACGCGCGCAGAGGACCAGCACGCTAGAAGAGAGAATTATGAAAAGAGGTACCATCAAGAGGGCAGGGAAGAGTGGGAGACAGCGATTAATGTCCGCCAAAGCGTACGTCGGGCCGGTGATTAATTTACGGAAACGCGCGTCTTATCTCGAAAGTTGCGCGACGCCGCGCCGCGCTCTTTATTTTTAGCAAATTTCTCCGATTAACGGGTCTCAGCGCTTTTCGTTATCGTTGGCGAAACTTGCACGCCGGCGGGATCTCCTGGCGCCTCTGTCCTCGAGAAAGGAGGAGGACAAACTTCGAACATCGATTTACTTCTGCGAGTAACTCCCGATTACTTTTCTAATAAAAACGCAGCGCCAGGAAAATCCAATGATGGACGGCCGCTAATGCGGAAGGAGGAGCAGATTGCTCGAGACGCATAAATTAAGATGATCTCCGTAAGGAGCTCTCCTTATCATTATCAATATCACTTTTTTTAGATAAATACGCGTATCTCAAGCAATTCAAAGTCGGATTAATAAATATCCACAAAACAAGCATAATAAATATCACAAATTAAAGTTTGTGAAAATACAATTTTAAATAATGTAAGTGGATAATAAAAAACTGAATCCTTCGTTTCATGTCAATTTTAAAAATATTCAACACAAAATAATATAAATATTGAAGATGAGAAAAAAGACATTGATTTCTAATCTACTAGAAAATACGGATTTAAAATTAATATATTTTACGAGTATGAAATTCGCGCGTTTGAGTCGGATTAAAAGTCAGCTCTGCGCCGAGTACTTCTTTCGCTTTTCTTCTTTCCAATTAAGTAGCTCGTTTAATAAAACGTTTTGATTGGCCTAGTCGGCGGACTTCGCGCCTCGCGATCATTACTCGCAAAGTTTGTGCCCTAGGTAGCCGATGACTCGACGATATAACAAAATACAGTATCCTGCGTAGACGGTTCGACTATCTCGAGAACAAACACAATTATTTCAATAAATATATTCCGTGAGAGTGAAAACGCCCCTAATGTAGGATTCTCGTTTTCTTGAAGCCCATTCAGAGTGGATTAAATAATGATTCCTTACGTTCAGCCACGTAGCACAACAGATTACGTTGTGAAATGCTATCTGGACGTTTATTAGCGGCGACTATACGTACCTAACGTAGGCCGAGACCCGCAACTGTAACTATACCTAATGCATTCCGTGACTGGTTCTAATTCAGAAATTGCTGGTTTCTTAACTGTCGTGATGGCGCGATCAGACTATCAGACCCATTTTGATTTTATCGCACGGCCTGGGATACATCAAGTCTCTCATCTGATGCGTTATAATACAAATACCATTTTCTAAGATTTTGAGAAATAACGGGGGAAAATTAACATGAAGATAATTTTTCAATAAATAGTAATTTCGATTACTTGTTTCACTTTTAATCTTTCTCTCTTTTAAAAATCATTTTCTGTAATTTTGATGTTTCGAATTACATCTTCAAAATTTTTTAGCTCGTCACCGCTCAAATCTTTTAACTTCTAATACAGGCTAGTCGAATCTCGTTTATCGAAATTCACTTGCGCAGCCAGAAACCAGCTGACGGCAGCGTCTCTTCGAGCTGCTACGGAGGACAAATATTGCGGAATTCTGCGTCCAAGTGTGGTTAGGTATATATCCACTTCTACATTTTTCTCTCCTTCCTCTCCCCCCGTCCACGAGATCATCCCCCGTCGCCGCCCTTCCGTTCTCCCCGGGTGTTGTACGATTGCCGAGTCATCATGTAATGACGTGCCGGCTGTCAGATCTCGCGAGAGGCAAGGCTGCACGATTCGAGCCACGAAACGATCGGCATCGCCGCGCCGCCGGCCCGAAGAAGACGAAGAAAAGGATTGGACGGGGGCCGCGGATGTACGCGAGCGAGATGGAGATCGGGAGAAGGTGAACGTGAGTGAGAGGAGGCGAGCCTCCTAAGGACTCATCTTGGACGACATCTCCGAGGCGAACCGGACGCATCGGACGCAGCTTCTCGAAATTCTCGCGAGGACCTCGCGTTTGGAGGCCTCAGAAGATCGATACAGTTACGGACGAAAGAAGAAGTCCTGCTCTCCGGCTTTGATTGCGCTCGATTAGCCATTTCGGTTTTCAACTTTCAATTTTACCTCGCTTTTTTCACACACATTTCGCATATTTACTTGTACTATTTGAAGACATCCCGAAAGGTCCTTAGACTTGGAATAAGTTATACCTGTAACCTTACGTACGTGTTCCCAGTCTATAAATCTACTTCCCTTTGTATCCCCTTAGCTCGTGCGGTGCACGCGTTACAAGGATATAAGATTTTCTTCTGATTTCTTATTCGGCCGGCGATGTTCTCAACCGACGTCCATCGGACCGTCTAAACACCTTAAATCGTTTTTTGCCACGCGGAGCGTTTCTAATTTAATCGGAGGCGTGTCTGAAGATCGGATTGTGGTATTTATGTCTACGAACGTATTGTACGCACGTCATCGCCATTACGAGTGATCGTTTCCAGAGGTCCCCCGGAGTACGTTTGGACTGTCAGATACGTCAATAAAATTAAAATAGGATTATGTGCTTCCAAGAGTGCTGCAAGCAGTATGTGTATGAAAGAGTTATTTATTTTCTTATAGTCTCTACATCATAATTTACTTTGTTTTTCTTCTCAATCAACCTGTTTAACCGCTTCTTTGAACGCACATTTATTTTAACATATTATTCCGATTCGATGACTAAAATGTAATTCCAGTGACTGGGAAAGGGACGTATTAATGTAATTAAACGTTTCTGAACTTAAGTGCTTTTTATAATCGCCCACTCCAGAATTATAACCCTAACGATATACAACGTCGAGATTTGTATAGGCGCAATCCAACACAAAGTGAGTCGCTCGCTCCGATGGCACGTACTTTTCTCGTGCCGATCGCTCACGAGAGGATGTCATACGAACTCTCGAAAGCGAGCCCGGGAACGAGGAAGGAAGAGAGAAAGAAAGAAAGGGGGAAAGAGAGACACGGATATAGAGACGAGCGGGTCGCGTCCGAGGAGTCACGATAATTCGTGTGATCAAAGCGACCGACTCGGTGGTGTCTCCCGCGCTGGCATCTCTTCTCACCTTTAATAAAGCTATCTCGCATCTCTAATATCTCCTCGCGCCAACGCGCGAGAGGTAGACAAAGACGGATGAGGAACGTCGGGGTGGTGGTGGTGGTGGTGGAGGAGGAGTAGGAGGAGGAGGAGGAAGAGGCGATGGCGGAGGAGAAGGAGGACCCCGGACGGGACGGGGGAGAGAGAGAGAGAGAAAAAGAGAGAGAGCGGATCTCGAAGCTCTTTGCTCGCTGCCCCGACACCTTTCTACAACGAGGCCTTGTTCGCCAGGAGAAAAGACACGTCAGCCGACACCACGTACACACCTCGTCTCTTCGGGGCCATCGATACGCCGGGATCCTACTCTCCTTCTCTATCTCCGTCGATCTCTCTCTCTCTCTCTCTCTCTCTCTCTCCTTCCATCACACGCTTTTTACATCGTAGCCCACCTCTGGTACCGTGCTGTCTTTTCGCTCTCTCTCCTTCTCTCGCCTTTTCCACCTCTCTCCGTGGCCATCTCTCGGGGAGATACCAACATACCGCTAGGCGCGAGAGATTCACGAAGATATTACACTTACCATCTCTCGCAGCCACGCGGCGATGCTTATCGGCGACCGCCGTCAATTAAGCAATTATCGCCACCTCCGCCGATAGGCTCCGCGCGTATGCTGGGTCATGCCGCCGCGCTGTTCCGCTCGTTTCACGGGGATACGCTTACACGCGCAAAGACGTAAACGTTAATGAACGACTCGGTGTTAATAGGAACGTTGTTTTCCTATCGGTCTCCGTCGTTTAATCAAAGCGCGAGGCATTACACGGCGTTAACGCGCGGAACGACGATCCACGACATAGGGGGTGGTCGCCGCATTCCGAGACTCGAAAGCGGCTGGAAAGTCGAATCAATCGGCGTGAACGATGATAGCGGGGAATGCGATCCTCGCGGCGAGGCTGAACGCGAATCCTTGATGAACCATAATGACGCTGGACGTCGGAGACTTGCTTGCTTGCTTGCTATCTTCGCGGTCTAGGAAGATTCTTATCGACGTCCGGTGTCAATTGAGCGATTAGGCGACTATCATACTGAATGCTGGGAGTCACAGAAAGAGCCTTTGATACTGCAACGTGCTTGCAAAATACTTGCCATCCGATATAGCTGATATTTATAGATTGGGTATTAATATTTATTTTATTAAATATGGCAATGAATCTTGAGAATTATTGTTCGCAATAGTGCGCATAATTCCATCGATAACAATGTATATATGATATATTTAATCCGAATATATTTAACCGATGTAATAATTAAACCAAATTATATGACAATTTTTCGATATCGCAACGCGCTGTTTTTCAATAGCGCAACGGCGCAAAATGCCGCGAAGGGTATTAAATTATTTTATATACGATTCTATATGTTTATGCCCTCTTCCTCTCTCATGGCATATTCAATTTCTGATAACGCCGCACCTTCTCGACTGCGAAGAAAAACGTTTCATATCATCGCGAGATAGCTTCGCCTTGCACACCGCGCGCGTTTCCTTCTCTTTCTTTTTTCTCCATTCTTCCGTTTTTCTCTCTGCCTTACCTGCCACTGCAGGCGGCCGCACCAGACCCATATACATGTAAACGAATTCCAGACATAAATTTACCGACTTCCGCTCCGCATTCAGTAACGGGGAACGCGTCTCGGGGGCATCGATATATTGGGACGATACTTCCGGCAATTCTCGAAACTCCTCTCTATGATAAAGTCATCGGACTGGGGTGTGATAAATATCATATTCTGCCGCGCGGTGGTCTCCTTCCTTTGCTTATCGCTATATCGAATTTAAATATCGCCATCACCTATACGCGACCCGATTTTTCGGAAAAACACCATGATAATTCGTAATTTTAAATTGCTTGAACGCAAAATCAATGTAACTAAAAAAAATTTTCTTCCTATTTTCTTAATTTTGGGACACGGTGTTAAACTCTTTTTGTTAAGTTGGACTACGCGCCATGGGGCACTTTGGGATAAAATATTTCGTTCACAAACCAGGTATTCCAAAAATAAACCCCGAGAAAATGCAATGACAAATCGCCAGTAATGAGATAGGGGATCAACGTTGAAGTTTCACGGAGGCATTCACGATAATTAATCGACAATAGAGCACTCTGGATTTCGTGGGTTCCTCCTGGGGTGCGTGAGGACCCCCACCGCGGTTCCGTCTTCTTCCGTTATTTATGTTCTAGGATCCGAGGAGACGGTGAGGTATCGCATCCCCCGTTTCTTTAAGGAAGACTATAAATTCGACGTTGCTACCGATTAATTGAACAATTATTCAAATATCTCTCGTCATTTTTTTTACCACTAGATATTAATTTGTTAATTTTTCAAAAAAAAAGAGGGTACTTTCAGGAATAAAATATTATATAGAAAACGTCGCAAAAATTAAAATTATTCTGATATTTTATATATAATTATTTTAAAACTTAAAACTTAAATATTATATAATCGCTTATTCATATCTTAAGTATATTTTTCATTCATTTTACAAAAGTATATCATATTTTGTTGAAGAATATTTGCAAATTAGTAAAATTTGATAGAACTATACAATTAGCGTTTATATATGAGACGTAAATGTGATTTATGACGAAAGACATAGAGTTATTTGAATTCTCGTATTTCTAGAAACTTTCTCTTATTTATGCATACCGATCTACCAAAAAGAGAACAGCGCGCTTAAATGCTTTTAAGCGAGCGGCATGAATTATTTAAATGCCTGCACTTACTACACCAGATGCGATAATGATAATTGACGATGCTGAGTAACGATAATTGCGCGCGATCTTATACGTAGCTATAATAATAACAATTATCCATGCGCTTCGTAAAAGCACATGGAAGTCTCATGATCTCTAACAACATATAAATGTAGTTTCGTTCTAATTTTCATTTAAGAATATTCTTCACGATTCCGAGTCACGTCTCAGCGTCACGTAATGTGCTTTCTCCAGCCACTGATACCTGCAACAGAAAAATTTCACCAGATTTGTGAGATGTTTATAGGCTTAGCGTAAACTTAGCGTAATCATATACGAAAACATCGAGCAAAAATGGATTAAAGCCCAAAGAAACGTCACAAATGTTAACTAAATATCGCAAGCATAAAATATTACAAGCGAAAAAAGCTTTCCAAGGACAGGGATATATGCGTATAACGATACCTAAAGGTTCTAAAGGAAGGGATCTGCGTGGAGGGATCTAAAAATATCTTCAGAGAAATAATTTCACTGCGGAAAATTTAGATCGCGCGTTTGATTTATTGCGTGACTATACGCTCGCACCGACCTTCCTCACGTTAGCGTAAACGCAACTACCGGAAGAGCTCGCTGAGTAAACGCGCCTGATCTGCATCGCAAGCGCGAGAACCGCAGTCGAGTTGTACGCCACGGTGGGTAGGTCGCATCCACATTTCCTCCCTCCCCCCTCTTTCTCTCTCTCTCTCTCTCTCTACGTGTGTGACCGCCACTGTGCGACGGCGGCGGTGGCGGTGGCGAGCATAAGAGGGTGGACGTTTAACATATGAGTGGCTACCAGTGTTATTAATGCGGCGGTAGCGTCGTGCTCGGTTTCTTCCTCGACGAGAGCCCACGTACTGGGCCTTAGATCCCAGACGGCGTACGGTCGGGACTAGGGGCCACCCGCGGGTCCTACGGACGCGCACAGGAGGCGAGAGGAAGGGCCCCAACCCCGGGCCCCGGCCCCGGCCCCGGCCCCTGCCCGCCAGGCAGGAGCGCGGGATGGGGTACGGTAACACGACACTCGGAAACCGCGGCACGACCGACGTCGTGCAACGGCCTCGAACCATCCCCAAAGGAGTTATGCCTTCCTGCCGGCATGCCGCCAGGATGCCTAATTAATATGTGCTTAGCCCCCGGAATGCTGCTCGTGTCTTTGGGAACTACGCACGTTCACGCTTTCCGGAGGCAGCAGAAGGAAGGGAGGATCGGAACGCGTATCTCGAACGTTGGTCTAGATGCGATACGGTATCTTGAAGATCAGATTTTGTACCGGTAATACACGAGAAAGTATTTGATTGTATTAGATAACGCTATATATATATATTAAGTAACGAGAGGTATTAATAAAACTTTTTAATATCTTGAGAAAAATTGATTAAGAGATAACTCCTTTTTTCCGTATGGAGTTTGTTTAACATTTGAAACTTTGCATTACTAAAATAATTCAAAACACGCGATATCTCAAAAATATATATCTCAATATTACTGGCTTAAAACATTGTTCTGGTCAACGATTCACGCCCAAATCACGTGCAATTTACCAGCGCACGTGGGAAAAATTCGACGTGGGTGTGCCCACCTGTTCCATGTGTCCAAGAGAAGAGAGAAGTAGCCGGTGGACCTGCCTCCCTCGTATCCGCCGCGATCGCTCGCGCGAGCGGGGACGTATAGGCAAATACCTCTCGCGCTCGGCCAGGACATTAGGAGCTCTCTGGCGTCCGGAGGATTATAAATCCTTAATACAGATCGGCACGCGATGCTCGGCTCGTTAGGGTGATGCATGGCCGACTCTGGTGTCCCGTGGTGTACGGTAGCCGGTTACCGGTACCAATACGCGCGTACACCACCGTACCGCCGCGTGCACGCACACACGCGCGCGGAACGTTCGGTTCCTACGGGAATAACTGACACCCACACGCATCGGTGGACGCCAGGTAATAATGAGAGATCGGAGATACGGCCCGATATTAATTGTGCGCATCGAATGTGGCTACGGCTGCTGCGGCTGGGCCGCTGCATCCGCGCGCCGTAGAGGGAACAGGCCGCGCTACCGGCTTACACCGATCCTTCGGCGCGATATGTATACGATATACGATACGGGAACGAGCGTGGTGGACCTGACCTCCCGGTCCTCTCGCTGCGGCGGCGCGCGGTGGTCGCGAAGGAAAACGCGCGAAAAAGTTTCCTCGAAAAACTGTTCACGTATATGATTAGTGATATGATGTTATCGTATATATTAGGTTGTATAGAACTGGTATCTAAAAATAAGAATATACAAGATGTATATAAATATTTCTCTTCAGGAATTTCAAGATTACTTAAGATATATAAGAACGACTTTGTAGCGCAGTGATGAATCTCGATAACATTTTGCGATTAAATTGAATTATCTGTGCAATATAAATTTACAGTATAAGTGAAACGCTTAATCGATTTCTACAAGCTGTGTCAAGATCAGATTAAGATATAGCGATATGAAGTAGAGAATGTAGTTTATCTACGTAACTGAATAACATGTTACCGAATGGCTCCATTAAATGTATGTAATATCATACATCTTCTAAATGGAACTACGAAAGCTAATCGGCTATTATCGGTGCTTTGGAGATATATGCACATTTATTGTGTGTGTTCAATATCGTATATAAAGATACAAATTATCATCGATTTATAACTTTTCTCGAAAGTGTGTTAATATTTATTTTATCTAAAAGTAAGAAAGATACCTGAAAGTATGCAAAAATTATAATAATGTATCTTTTTTTATTTTAATAAATATATTTCTGCTGGAGCTGTATATTTTAGTAAATCGTTTAAGTTAAATCTATCTACCTATCTATCAGATAATAAAGAATTACCTACTTCTCAAAAAATTAATTTTAATTAAGTAAGTATAGACTTATTAGTCAACTTTTAGACTTTATGTTGTTAATAAAGTTCAAAAAAAATTTTTGTTGTTAATACAAATATTTACCCTTTATATTAATTTGTGAGTTTACGATATTAGTTGGCTATATTATAAATTCCTGCTACGTAGGTAACAGGATATTATCTGTTCAAGCGCTAGAGAGATTCATGCGCGCACAACCGATATCTGACCGGATAATTTGTTCTATAGTTTGAGGCGTGGATAATGCGGAAATGGTTTGTAACTGTATTACAGCAATAAATGAACAGTAGTACTTGGGAATAAAGTCATCATAGCTTTATATATATATATATGAGGTAATTGTAGTAGATCAAATGTCGTTGCTCTTTTCTTTGTATATTATAATAAATTTTTCTAATTATTACAAAAATCGAGATTAAAATATCATTGTCCAATTAAAATTACATGCGCTATCTTCGAAACTCTTTGTACATTTAATAAGATATACGATTAATAAATGAGTATCGGAGTAATGGAGAAAACTTTATACTAAGTACAGTTAAGGAACAGAGATTTATTACTGAATTATTATGTGCAGATTACACATATGAATAACAGGGTCGCCAGTAGCGATTACAGGAATTTCTCCTTAATTCGTTCCTTGAAGTATAAAATGTACAAGCGCGCTCGCAGATTAATCATAATAAGCTAAACGTAGCTTACCCGGGTGTAATAAGGCAAAATATTCCGAGATTATAGTCGTGAATTATTGCGCTGTGCATTTGTAGCAGTGATTAAAAGCTGCGCGGCGACCAGATACCGAGGCACGAAGGGGAAGGAGCGAACAGAATGACTGAGTGTGCGTTTTCATGCTTACGGTTTTGTCCTGCAGCAACGATATCCTACAATCAAGCGTGACGCTAGCACCAGCCTGCACCGTAATGTTGGAGCTCTCGCCTTCGAGTGAGGGCCCCATTTGTGATCGTGATGATGCTGATGCTTGTTCAGAGTGCTGTGCGTGTCAAAGATGTAGTTCAGCATTGGTGCATCCGTCGGCACAGATCGCTTTGCCGCCGTCGTCGATTTCGTCGAAATCGAGTCCGTCGCCAGAGACAATTCTGTAATGTGCCAAAAAAAATACATGTTATTAATATATGTTATTAATACATGTTATTAATAAGGAAACTTTATAACTGCAAAATGCAGTTAATGAAAAATTAATTATATCCTCGAATTTGGAGAAATTATTACGAACAGCATGCAACGTTTCATTCAGTATTATAATTTTCGCTGTTTGTTATATAAAATGATATGAATATAAAAGCATAAATTATCGAAAGATCTGTATTTCATATTATAATAAATACGGAACAAGTGTTGAGCGTATTATATCGTTCAACATTTCGAGCGCAGCAGGCGTATATATTGAACACACACGGGGCGTGTCATCATTCGAATTGTCATGATTGTTTACGATATCATGCGTCACATGTCACATTTACATGTATTTTCATATTATGTACACTCTGGTGAGTCTCTCCCTGTTTTTTTGCATTCAACCCGTCGCACTCGATAGTAACTCGTGACTTTATTTAATCGATTCGCTGGCATTCTCCCGTTATGGGCCATCGCTCAGGTTATCGACATTCAGCCAACCTGCCAATAACGGCCAATATTCGACGTAAATATGCATTTACGCCCGCAACAGGCGCAGTCTGATGGATACACGACATCCTTGAACTGGTATTACTGCTACTTACGAGGATCATACGTCCCGAATTTTTCGGTATATTGCCGAATAGAAAATACGCTGTTATTCCGTTCTATATTAAAAAAATTGTAAATTTTCTCTAAAGAAAGAAATAATATAGATACCTTTCGCAGAATGTCGCAATAACTTTCTCTTTTATTCGACTTAATATTAATATGTTATTGTAACAATATAAAGTCCGAAATTTATTATACTTCTTTGTTAACAATATTTATAGTATATCCTAAAAATGTTTTAAATTTTTAATTTAAAAAATTTAATTTAATTTTTAATTAATCATTGAATGTTTCTTAATAGAAAATAAAATTAATTCTTTCGTCTCTTTTTTGTAGGGGAGAGTTGGCAATTACCGAGCCCCTAAGAACCGAAGCGTATATCTAAGCTCAGAAATGCTTCAAAAAAATAAACTGTGCAGTTTTAGATAGGTCATTTATTTGGCTATCCATATAGCATAGCAATAATGCTGAAAGCTAAACACAAACTAAAATATTAAAGATTTTTCAAAAAATGAGAAAACGCGGTATTATCAAACTGGTCTGATAATATCGTGACCAGGTTTGATAAAATCGTGCCTAGTTTAATAAAACTGTACCTATAAAATTACTCTGGCTTCAGCCAGTGACATGAAATAGAACACAATAACAAAATGTTTTTTTATATTTATGCATTAATATCGTCTAGTAAGTAACCTACATATAAAAAATAAAGTGAATGCGTTAACAAATAACGATCATTATAAATGTCAAATCAAAACTTAAGCAACGATCTTTTCTGTAAGCACCTTACATTGTAAACTAAACAGTCTTGGTAACTCTTAACACACAGTTATCGTTATACCTATGAGTATTATACCTTGGGCGCGAAATTAGTCAAACTCAATCATTTCACTTTATAACCTTAAAATATATAGGAACGAAACGCGTGTTTCTAAAATCACTGTGCAATCTAATTTTATAGTGTTTTAGCTTATCAAATCCGTCGGCATTATTTCTCTAATGTAAATATTATGTTACTACACGTCTTATCGAAACTACCAGCAAAATCGCAACGAGCAAGCAGAGAAGCTTCCAGAGTAGCACTCTGTTTACATGGACGGCCGAAAACGCATTAACGGCGCATCCGGGGGGGGGGGTATTTCGTGTTACTCTATGATATTAACATCATTGTAGGCGCGTAATACAAATAGTTATTGAGATAAACAATGGCGCGGAATTGTCAACGGCGCGGTAATTGCCAACTCTCCCCTATTATAATTTTTGGAAAATCAATTCTTAAAATTGTAAATTTCTTAAGAATTGCTTAAAAACACGCCAATTTTAACTGTTAGGTTTCTGCTGCAACGATGTAATGGATACTGTGATTCAACTTAACCAACAGCATTTCGTTTATGATGACAGTTCTTCGTGCTTTATACTCTCTTTCAACTTTGATAATGATAATTTCTATAGGTACACTTCATGCTACCGACAAAGTTCGCAGTACAATCCAACAATGTCGGATGCGTTGAATATCTTCATGGATATTTCGTCGCAAAGCGGAAAGAGAAAAGACGGGCGGGAGAATGGAAAAACCGAGAATGAAAGGGTACGAAGATCTCGCGCAATGCGCACGACGATGAAGGAAGTCACGTTGCTCGTCCGTGTTCCAAGGATCACCAAGTTAGATGCTAACTCGCGATGACAAATTTTTCCCGAGTTTATACCGTGGAAGAAGCGCCTCCGCAATGTTCAAACACGTGATGTTCAGATGTTCAGAGCTAAAGAAATAAAAGCAGAAGATATACTTTCTACTAAAAAGTTGCGGTGGAAGTTGTACGTATATAGATTTGCCTTATCGGTTATATCGTGTCGCATTGTCTCCTCTTTCACAAGTGCGCTTTATGACATCACAATCTTACTTTTCCTTGATATAAATAAAATTTGTAAATCTCCGTTTTAATAAACTCAATAAACAGCGATTAAAAAATTATATTTTATATGCATTGATTGAAAACTACTGTTGAAAAACTATTTAACGTATTTACCTCTAAACTCTAAGATATGTAAATCTGGATACGGGCATTTAAAAATTCATTAAAATTTCAGCAGTGCGTCGCTGTAAATATAAGAAATTCGTGTGGTGGGGTATATCGAAAAATTTGACGTACCGAATATAGACTTCTCTTTCCATAAGTCCCGTCACGTAATGCCAACAGAAGTTCCATTTGAGAGCGCCGCCGCCGCGGACGTAAAGCCCGTTGCAGTCGATTGGTTCTACGACCGAAGACGAATTGGAGCACTTGTGCAGGTAATCCTGACTTTCATCGAGTCAGCGATAGGTGAGCACGGGAGTTCCCCGAACCTTTCCAGCAATTCCGACAATCTTCGGGAGATCCGACACAGAATTCACGGGGTTGCGACAGAGGAAAGAAAGGAATATACGAGCGCACAATCCCACGACGAAGTCGCACGTCAAAGGGATCAGTATGCCGCGGAGCGCGAAATTTTCTTTTCCGCGCGCGACTCCTCGCCATCATCTCATGTCTCTGAAGCTTCCTTATCCCTTTCTCTTCTCCTCCGTACATTTCGATCTCTTCGCCGTTTGGCTTCATCGGTCGCCTTTTCCTTCCCGCTCGCACCGTCGCGTCAATTCCGTTCTTTCGACCGCGGAAATTTTTCCTTCGCCCGAGGGAAGAAAAACTGATCGGGAATTCCGTTGGAACTGTTGGAAGCGTGTCTCGGATACCGAGAAGAATCTATCTAGTCAGCCGGTCGTCAGTTCGTCACTCTCTCTTTTTCGTTCTCTCTCTCTCTCTCTCTCTCTCGGATATGAAAATCGTTACGTCGTATTGACATTAATATCACCTGCTGAAGCTTTGCTTTGATACGGTCGCGTTGTTAAGGGAACGAGTTCAGAAATATGCGGTATGTATAATTTTTCGTTCACGCAAGCTTGATCAAACTGATATGATTCAAGAGGAAAATAAGATTATAAAAAACGATGTTTCAGTTGATGTACTGCGAGAAAAAATTGAAATATTTCGATAAGAGATCGTGATGAGTCATTAATCTGCTTGCATGTTAAATAATCTTCAATAGATGTTTTTATAAACTGCACGGTGTTCTTATTATTCTGATAAATTGCAAATAATTATTTCCAGCGATGTTTGTAGGTGTGTCAGGAAGCAGATAATCGAATGTGATAAATCGCGATATTTTTCTGAATTTATAATTGGCATATATACTTTGTGCAAGAGCAGATATATTTTTAATAAGAATATATTAGAAATTATATGTTATGGATATTTAGAATTAAAGACATTTAATAAAAATATATATTAAAGTTTAGGACATTAGAATTCAGCGATCTTGTGATAGAGAGGTAATTTTGATAATACGTGTTACACAACACAATACATGCAGTAAACCAATCTCCGAAAACTTTCCGCAGAGAGGGATTGAAATTGAAATAGAATAATCCATGTACAAACAATATTTGAACAGCTGACAAGCAAACAGAAAATGGCGAAGCGTCGTTAATTCCTGACCACTCACGCGAAATACGGCGTAATTCAACTTTCGAAGTCCGGCATTCGAGTACTAAGCTGAAGAGAGATGACCGTGTCGGTATGTCGCTGGTACCAGCTGATTGTAACCATTTGTTGGCAAGATATACATTCTGAAATCACGCTGGTATAGGTACCAGACTATACGGCGTGACTAATTATACGAGTTTATTCTGTCAGATGCTAGCGAAATCTTGAGTCGGTAGCGCGAAGAACGATACGAAACATGTGGAGGAAATGTTGTAAGTGTTGTGCCAAGATAATATATTCTTCAAACGCAAATATACGGCAAATTCATACATAAAGTTAAAAGTAGATATTAATCTCGCTTTTCTACAAATACATTTAGTACATCTATATACTGTTATATAATTATTTTTATATAAGCACGCATAAGTTAATGTGAGACATAAAACAAACACGAATATTCTAAAATTTCTAGAATAGATAAAATATATATGTATAGCAAAATCATACATAAAATTAAAAGTATTATAAGCTCGCTTTTCTACAAATATACATTTAGTATATTTAATGTTATATTATTTTTTTGCAAAATTGTCTTTATATTTATAATCGTTAATTAATGTTTTAAACGGTATTTGGCTAATAAACAAAATAAATTTTAAAATCTATTACGATAGTGGGGAAACAGTATTTTCTTATTAAGAAGAAAATATTTTTTCATTTTAGCCCGATAATTTCATATTAAAATATATAACTCTAATACATAACGCCAAAAACGTGCGCGTATGTACGTATCATGCATTTCGCATATCGCGCGAATGAGCAGAGGACCCTGCGGTTGCGGCAAACGTTGATCTATTCCACTTGGGAAATGCGCGCGTCGTGTATTCTACGCTCTACCTCTGCGTTCTTTGGGTTTAGTTCGAAAATGTCGTTCTAGAACAGCGGTTATTTTCAACCTTTTTATGATTGTCTTTCAATGCTTGGTTCCATTTTCATACATCGAGGGTATAGATAGAAAACAAAACGTGCCGTTGTGAATGCATGGTAAAATCGCATGGTTCGAACCACAATAAATAATTCTGATTCGTAACACAGTCTATTGGATCTCTCATGTTTTATGCACGCTTCACTGTGCAACCCCACGTGTTACACATCGTCGTAGGCTTATGATGCAGTTTAGAGATCAGTAGATCTTACCCGTCTCGCCTTTATTTTTCTAGTATACTATATTAGTTTACTATATATTCACTTTGTCAATATATAAGTTTGTGGAATTTTTGTTATAGCCATTTTCTATCTATTTAGTACAATAAATGCAAGAAATTATCACAAATATTTTGGTTTATGTGAATATATTCAAATAAATATATTTTAACGAAAGAGAGGATACTTGATATTTTATAAAAATAATATTTGTATGTACATACTTAATAATTTTTATATGCATTTAGATGATTTTATATATTTCATAAACAGAATAGTTTTTTAGCTCGGAATTCTTTTACTATAAAATTATTATTTTTACAAAGAACAAAAATATCTCTTATTTTAAATTGATGTAACATGAATAATATGTTCTTTCTTTGCTAATAAATAACCATATCTAAATATTTATCATTCCATAACCCATTTACTTTTCGCTAAGGCCTTATAAATTTGACGTCACAAAACGTTCGCTTCGTGATTTTTCTTCTACATTCAATTTACGATATTCGTGTAATGTTCGTAAATATAGAGAACATATTGTACGCATTATACCTTACACTTTGGATAGCTTCGCGAAACCGATTTGTAGAACCGGCCGATTTATGACAAACGTGTTGCAGGTGCAACGCGTTGCAGATACTATAAATTGCGAGAATTGCAGGTATATATGGATGGACTCACGGCGAACGCTCGGTTGCATGTTCGAGTAGTTCTCTCGTATTGCGGGTATTGCAGACGTCATGCAGCCACGCACGCAACGAGCACGTGCATTACGCGCCATGTCAATATGTTTCTGTACACGTATATGTCGTATATGTCGTATTGATTCGAAGAAACATTCGGATTTACTTTGACTATGTAAGCGATTAAACTGCCGAAAATAGAAAAGAAGAGAACAAAGATGTTGATTGGATAACCCGGTATATAGTCAATTATAAGTATTTCATTTATTTATTATATTTATCTATATATATTATAAACATATAAATATAATTATATTTACACAATCTCGACTGTGTGCTAATTATTTAACCAACATCCCTCTTCACCGACCGTTTTAATTAATCAAAACACAATGAGACAATTAGATTAAAGGAGAGAAAAGAGAAAGGAGAGAGAGAGAGAGGGGGAAGGGATGGAGGGAAAGAGGGAGAGTATACGCATGATATAGAGAAGCGGTCGTAGAAGAGATGGATGGACTGATGCTGCAGGTTATCGTATCATTAACGAATACGTGCTCACGTACTCGGCATGTTCTGTTCGACATAGACGCATTTAATTTACATGGTGTACGCAAGGACGTCAGGTAACATTCCGCGATGCTGGCAACGCGCGCTGTGTTGGGCATCGATCCCCCTGGGAATTAATCGTACATGTCGGCGTGCCGATCGCTTTGTCACTTTCATGATTTGCGTACGCGCCCACGTCGCGGTGTACCAAGTAAATTAGAAATTCTGCACGCGTTTCGAACGTCCACGTTGCACCCATTCTCTTCCCTCTGAGCGACGTGACGCTCTCATAGCAGAGAAACGCGTCGATTGGTATTTCGCCGCAGCGATTCTCTTGTTTGGACAATATCTCTGCGCGCAGCGCTGTCTCATGACGCAACAAGATCGCCACTAATGGCAAACTAATTATTCTTTTGCAGGATTTTTTAAACCAAAGACGAAGTTGTATACCAAGACATCAAAGTTACTATTCGTCATGATTAGCCCAAAAATTCAATTATCTTTGTAATTTTGCGAAGTTGCAGATCGCGTAACATGCGAAATAATAAATGTAGTGAAATTAATAAAGACCGATTTAATTGGAAGCTATGTATGTACACGGGATTATGATGCATACGGTTCATACCTGTAATCTTATTATCATTGACGCGCAAAATTCAAATATCGCGTTATATCCGTGATCCGAGCCTGTTTGTGATATGTAATAAACTTACTTGCTGCAATTTAGAGTATAATAGGCGTGCTAATATTTCGACATGCCATTACTTCGCTCCGACATTTCCGATAATCCTAAATTCATTGCAAAATAATTGACAACCGATCCGATAGAATGTAATTTGTATCTCAACTCGATTATCGATGCAGCAAATAATTGATGCAAAACATTTGTCATAAAAACAATAATTCGACCGGAATAATACCGGAAAGCGTCCGACAGTACTTTTTTTGTTGCCGTTTTTATGGAATCTCTCGATAATTGCGTTCTGCGCGCTATCCTCGCCATCATGCGAACCGACATCGGCACTGTTTTATCTGACAATGCCAAGATGGGCCGCTCAGCTCATTTCCGCCTTACGAGGAACAATAACCGCCTCTATCGAGAGATAACGTGTCTTCGGCAGAAAAGACCGCATTGCTGCGAAATTCTCCAGCACGTCGTTGCATAAACTATTAACGATTATATGTTCCAATCCCAGAAGTGTATCACATAGTTAATTCGAGGCAGCGAAATAAAAAACGCGCTAAACGAGGCAGACGAGGTGTATGAAAGAAGTGGACGAAGATGAATAGTCCAATTACGATGATTTACTATCATTTAATGACGTGCATTCGCGAGAAATTTTACTTTGTGCTTAGATTCTAGACATTGCTTTTTACAACAAAGCGTGCTGGTTACAATATGTAATTATCCTTTCCAGTCTCTTTTTTTCTCCTTTTTTTCGACATAATGATTTAAGCTTTTGTTACATAAACGGTTTGCTTTTAAGTATAATATGGTTTTTATAATGAAAAAATTGAATCTTAATCAAACAATTACCGCTTTATGAGATATAAATTGAAGTAACTTTTAAAATAATTTGTTTAAGAAATAGATGTATGCACCGTAATGGTTTCTCTATTAAAAAAAAAACAATCTGCATTTAGATGTTTCTTTCTTCGTCATCTATCGATGAAATGTTTGATTAGTTCTTCTAATCAGATACAATATAAAATGACGTACAACGTGCAATACGAAACAACATGTCGTATCGCGGTATTACGAGGTAATAAAAGAGAACACGGTCGGAAGTTATTATCGTCTCTTGGATATACATTCTGTCGTATCCCAGATTTATCTTCGACCGTAATCTAAATTTCATGGAGATTCATCTCGCGTCTCGCGAGATAGGTAGGCTCTTTTGCGGGCGACACGTACATTTCAAATCCTCGTAGATTTCGCATGAGCTCCAATCACACGTGCACGCATTCCACACTTTAATGAGTAAAAAAAAATTACGAATTTATCGCACAATATGAAATTATATCACAATACGAAATTATATGTAATTATATTATATATGAGATTTTGTATTACAAAATATACTATATAATATATAATATATTGCAAATTAAAATTTCCGAGTATCTAAACAATAAATAAGCTAATAATTAATTGTACCGATAGATGAGTCTAGTAATAATATTTAATTACAAGTCAGGCTTATTTTAATACTTTAACCCGTGGTATGAACTAA
>JASTWP010001629.1:0-65026 GCA_030770255.1 Temnothorax ravouxi
ATTCCTTCCAACTTTCTTCTATATATTTCTGGCATTCGCTTCCTAGTACAATCACTTCAGCTTCTTCACTTGCATCATTCAAAAGCCTGCTTTTCTGCGTTTTTGCTGTCGTCTGAATTGGAGTGACGGGCCTTTGTTCTTTTGTCCTTGCGCACTTTGTGAGTGTATCTTCTATTATTTCTATTATTTTAGTTTGCGTTATATTTCTTTATTAGTTTTAAGCTGCGTTAGTTGTAAGTAGCGTTAGTCTTAAGTAGCGTTGGTTGTAAGTGGGCTTGTTGCCTTATTGTTATTGCGAGGGAGCATGTGCTTGTAGTTATATTTTCTTTGTATCTTTTTGCCCTGTAGCCGTTGTTTGGGCATATTAAATGATCAATCAATCAATCAAATCAATCCCTTTCTTTCCCCTCTCTCCTCCTCTCTCCCTCTCTCTCTCTCTCCCTCTCCCTCTCCCCCCCCTCTCTCTCTCTTTCTCTCTCTCTCCCCCTCAATTCTTTACAATTCGGTCAATTAATTCCCGAAAAATTAAAAGATTTCTAAAACCAACTTCCAAAAAGATCGGTAACGACAAATTATACACTTTATAGCACTCTCCGGAAAATTCTACCCCTACTTCATATACAATTCTTTGACATTCAGTTAATTATTTCCGGAAAAATTAAAAAAATTAGAAAAACCGGTTTCCAGAAAATCGGTAACGAAAAACTATACACATCATGACACTCCCCGGAAAATTCTACCCCTGTTTCATATATTTTTGGTAAAAATTCGGTCCACTAACGAATGAGTAGTTCGCGGACAAACGGACGAACAAATGGACAGCCAAACAGTCGGATTAGAAAAATTAGAAAAACCGGTTTCCAGAAAATCGGTAACGAAAAATTAACCACATCATAGCACTTCCCGGAAAATTCTACCCCTGTTTCATATACTTTTGATAAAAATTCGGTCCACTAACGAATGAGTAGTTCGCGGACAAACGGACGGACGGACAGACAAACAGTTGACAAAAATTAAAAGAATTAAAAAAATCGGTTTCCAGAAAATCGGTAACGAAAAATTAACCACATCATAGCACTTCCCGGAAAATTCTACCCCTGTTTCATATACTTTTGATAAAAATTCGGTCCACTAACGAATGAGTAGTTCGCGGACAAACGGACGGACGGACAGACAAACAGTCGAGTTTTATATAATCCGTACAAAATTACCTTTCTTAAAAAAAAGGTAAAAAAAGGCGCCAAGTACACGCATAGTAGTGTATATGTTGTTACCTCGAAAAAAAAGAAAGTGGTAGTATTATACCTCAAAAAAACCTAAGTAACAAGTGGTAGACGTAATCTTTGTATCTCAAAAAATCTCGAAAAAATCTAAGCACTAGTATCTTTATTTCCAAAAAATTATAACCGAAGTGATACACATCACAAAATTATGTTACCTTATAAAAAAAGAGTCGCGCTTTAAGTGATCTATTACAATTACAAAAAAGAAATAATATCTCTGTAAATTACAGCGCCAATTACAAAGAGAACATATATATTGCCTCAAAAAATAATTGTTGCACTACTTTGAAAAATCTTTACATTGTGTCAATTAGAAAAAGAATGTATGATAACAATTTTATAAGATTAAAAAATTTTATTTAAATTTAACAAGGGAATACAAGATATTTAAATACAAAGTTTACATGTGTATTTTTTAGTGGTCACAAAGAATTACAGAGGTAACAGTACAAAATAAAAATATTTTATTAAAATACATAAATTTTTCTTGTAAAAAAACTTGGCGCTGCTAGACCTCGAAATTGTAAATAAATAAATAAACTTATCCCATACTTAATTACAAGCCGCATTATTCGCCGTCGTCACACACACCCATATCACTCGCTCGCACATACACACCACGCTGATAATCATTTTGTTACTTCTGTCGCATTCTTCTCTGAATTATTTTTATTTATTGTTGTCCTTATTTATTTACAATTTCGAGGTCTAGCAGCGCCAAGTTTTTTTACAAGAAAAATTTATGTATTTTAATAAAATATTTTTATTTTGTACTGTTACCTCTGTAATTCTTTGTGACCACTAAAAAATACACATGTAAACTTTGTATTTAAATATCTTGTATTCCCTTGTTAAATTTAAATAAAATTTTTTAATCTTATAAAATTGTTATCATACATTCTTTTTCTAATTGACACAATGTAAAGATTTTTCAAAGTAGTGCAACAATTATTTTTTGAGGCAATATATATGTTCTCTTTGTAATTGGCGCTGTAATTTACAGAGATATTATTTCTTTTTTGTAATTGTAATAGATCACTTAAAGCGCGACTCTTTTTTTATAAGGTAACATAATTTTGTGATGTGTATCACTTCGGTTATAATTTTTTGGAAATAAAGATACTAGTGCTTAGATTTTTTCGAGATTTTTTGAGATACAAAGATTACGTCTACCACTTGTTACTTAGGTTTTTTTGAGGTATAATACTACCACTTTCTTTTTTTTCGAGGTAACAACATATACACTACTATGCGTGTACTTGGCGCCTTTTTTTACCTTTTTTTTAAGAAAGGTAATTTTGTACGGATATCACGCCTTTTTGTAGTATACACTACTACGCGTGTACTTGGCGCCTTTTTTTTACCTTTTTGAAAAAGGTAATTTTGTACTGATATCATGCGTTTTGTAGTGTTACGCATCTTAGAAACAGTATATCTTTATCTTACAAACAGTATGTACAGATTGTAAAGCTCTATAAGCCGTATATATTTTGCGATACAAGACATAATCGTAATCTAGCTTGAATAATGCTAATAATATAAACACATTAAGTACCACTTGGATTTTATTAATTTAAAATTAATAATACTACTACTTAGTTTTTCCGAGGTAACCATGCGTGTACTTGGCGCCTTTTTTTACCTTTTTGAAAAATAAAATTTACCTCTTTTTCTTACCTTTGTTTTCTTAATTTCGTTTAAATTTAAGACGTAGTATCATCCTTGATATCTATGTTTCTTTACATAAACTCGATTTTTACGCACAAATCTTTGTTAATACAACGATTTAACTTTATAACTTATCTTCTAATATAAGAAATCAATAGCATTTGTAGCTTTTTAATGAACCGTAATCTTCAACACGTGGCTTCTCTCCAACACGTTGCTTCTCTCGGAAATTTTGCTCTTATAATATTCCGCTACGTGCCCTACGAGCGGAGATATTGCGACGCAAAGTCCAAATGTGAAAATTTTTTTATTAAGATACGTCGTCTACTCATCACTCATGCCATGCTATCATTTCATTGGCTGGAATCGTGTCCTTTTCACTTTTTCGACACTGGCGGTGCTGCTAGTATCGCCAGTTTCGATGTATACGTGTGTGTGTACTGCGCGCAGTGCAGACAGTGCGTTTAGCGTGCTGTCACCAGCTGTCACAGTCACATACATAACCTATAACACGGTAGTGTCCCGCGTCAAGTTCGCGCTATAGTTTTTTGTCGTCGGCAACCTGGGACACGTAGACATCGAATTCAAAGTATTAATACACCTAGACACCGAAAACTACGGAGCGCATTATCTGGACGTCATCATCGGCAACCTGGGACACGTAGACATCGAATTCAAGGTATTAATACACCTAGACACCGAAAACTACGGAGCGCACTATCTGGACGTCGTCATCGGCAACCTGGGACACGTAGACATCGAATTCAAGGTATTAATACACCTAGACACCGAAAACTACGAAGCGCATTATCTGGACGTCGTCATCGGCAACCTGGGATACGCAGACATCAAATTCAAAGTATTAATACACCTAGACGTCGAAAACTACGGAGCGCACTATCTGGACCTCGTTGTCGGCAACCTGGGACACGTAGACATTGAATTCAAGGTATTAATACACCTAGATACCGAAAACTACGGAGCGCATTATCTGGACGTCGTCATCGGCAACCTGGGACACGTAGACATCGAATTCAAAGTATTAATACACCTAGACACCGAAAATTACGAAGCGCACTATCTGGACCTCGTCGTCGGCAACCTGGGATACGCAGACATCAAATTCAAAATATTAATACACCTAGACGTCGAAAACTACGGAGCGCACTATCTGGACCTCGTTGTCGGCAATCTGGGACACGTAGACATCGAATTCAAGGTATTAATACACCTAGATACCGAAAACTACGGAGCGCATTATCTGGACGTCATCATCGGCAACCTGGAAAACGTAGACATCGAATTCAAGGTATTAATACACCTAGATACCGAAAACTACGGAGCGCATTATCTGGACGTCGTCATCGGCAACCTGGGACACGTAGACATCGAATTCAAAGTATTAATACACCTAGACACCGAAAACTACGGAGCGCACTATCTGGACCTCGTCGTCGACAACCTGAGACACGTAGACATCGAATTCAAAGCATTAATACACCTAGACACCAAAAACTACGGAGCGCACTATCTGGACCTCGTCGTCGGTAACCTGTATATCGACTCGATGGATTTATTCGCAGGGTTGATAATAATAATAATATATATAATAATATTATAATAATATTATTTATTACATCAAGATTATTTGATCAAGAGACACGGTACCTAATTTACTTAAATATAAAAATCTTTCTCCTGACCGATAAGTCTATCGACCTATAATTTACCTACTAGATCGATAATAATGCGCGCACAATATCGAAACTGGCGATACTAGCACCGCCACCGCCAGTGGCGAAAAAGTGAAAGTGACATTTCTCTGTTATACGTATGTTATTAAAATGTTACAATCGGCGTTAGGAGGAGGAGGAGGAGGAGGAGTATCTTAATATAAAATTTTCACATTTCGACTTTTGCTCGCAATATCTCCGCTCGTAGGGCACGTAGCGGAAAAATGAAAAGAACGGACCCCCCCCAAATCGACCCCAAGCTATCGATCAAGCCTATTTAGAACTTGATCCGTTCACTCGTTATCGAGATCTCAACATCTCGAGCACTTGCAAATCGTCGCGTCGCGTAAAAGAGTCACGGTTGGTCTCGCTCCGCGTGTACTTGGCGCGAGACACTACCGTGTCTCTTGATAGTATGATATTATATATTAGGGTGTGTCATTTTAGGGCGACTTTTTTTTTTATTTCACGAATAGCATATATACTTCTAGGAAGGTAAAATAAGATTCCTGGTAAGGTTTGAGCCCTTAATATTAATATTAACAGGTCGCTCATTGCGATTTTTTATTTTTTATTCAGTAAGATGGAAAAAATTTTATAACTATCTAACAAACAGTAATACAGCATTTTTATACATAGATTTTTTGTAGTAAATTTACCGCTCTACAAAAAAGATCTCTTATCATTTTTTTATAAATTCAACCGTTCAAAAGATATTCAAAGTTAAAGTTTGATAAATTTTATAAAACTGTTTTTGCTTCTTATAAATTTTGTATCATATCGACTATCAATAATTATGAAATAACCAATACATATTTTTGTAGAAAATTGAACGATCTACAAAAAAGGTCTCTTGTGTTTTCTTCATAAATATAACCATTTAGACGATATTAAGGTTTAAAGTTCAAAGTTTTAACCTTAATATCGTCTAAACGGTTATATTTATGAAAAAAACATAAAAGACCTTTTTTGTAGATCGTTCAATTTTTTACAAAAATATGTATTGGTTATTTCATAATTATTGATAGTCGATGTGATACAAAATTCATAAGAAGCAAAAACAGTTTTATAAAATTTATCAAACTTTAACTTTTTGAATATCTTTTGAACGGTTAAATTTATGGAAAAATGATAAGAGATCTTTTTTGTAGAGCGGTAAATTTACTACAAAAAATCTATGTAGAAAAATGCTGTATTACTTATTTGTTAAATAGTTAAAAAATTTTTTCCATCTTACTAAATAAAAAATAAAAAATCGCAATGAGCGACCTGTTAATATTAATATTAAAGGTTCAAACTTTACCAGGTATCTTATTTTACCTTCCTGGAAGTATATATGCTATTCGTGAAATAAAAAAAAAAGTCGCCTTAAAATGACACACCCTAATATATATATATATATATATATATATATATATATATATATATATATATATATATATATGGGGCATTCTCCGTGAAATCAGACACCCCTCCTGTCCAAAAATTGGGGTCACCTAAAAAATTCTTTTGGGGCTCATTTTATAGCTACACATATGTAGTTTTAGTTGAGCTGTGGCCTTTTGAAAAATCAACATGGCGGTCCCCAATATGGTGGCCGAAGTCTGCGGGTAACGAGGTACGACAGATGAAATCGTTACTTAGAAGTTATAAAACAGTGTGTTAATGGGTTTATTTAGTAGTTAGCATTGAATCCATGGAAAAAATAAATTTTTAGTTTGTCCAAAACCAATATGGCGGCCAAATTATCCGTGAAATGCTAAAAAAATAACTATTTCGTTCTTTAAAAATTACAAACTGCGTTCAATTTCCATGAAAATTTATATCATGATACATTTTGAGATGTTGATCGTAAATTAACAATTGGGGCGTCGTATTTGAATATGACGAAACCCAATATGGCAACTGTATATTCGAAAAATGCTAAAAAATAATGACGTCGATATTCAAATCATACAAACTCTTTCCAATTACACATTTTGTTGCTTGCAATTTCTTAAGTGTTCCTAGGTAATTGTGAGGTGCAGAATCCAAGTATACCGTCAGATTTGTGGTCTATCAGATCTAGTTTACGAGATACGGCATATATGCCTTAGTATCTGAATAAGTCCATAAACCGATAAAAAATCATCTTATTTGGTTAACTTAAGTACATTTCTGGTTACACTGGTCGACAAAATATGAACTTTTTCTTCATTTTGACATTGAATAAGTAAGTGAAGGCAAGACAGGTAGTCTTTCGAGCCAGTGAAGTCAAGAGAGGCAGACTGTCCAGCCAGTGAAGGCAGGAGAGACAGATTGTCCGGCCAGTGAAGGCAAGAGAGGCAGACTGTCCAGCCAGTGAAGGCAGGAGAGCCAGATTGTCCGGCCAGTGAAGGCAAGAGAGGCAGACTGTCCAGCCAGTGAAGGCAGGAGAGCCAGATTGTCCGGCCAGTGAAGGCAAGAGAGGCAGACTGTCCAGCCAGTGAAGGCAGGAGAGCCAGATTGTCCGGCCAGTGAAGGCAAGAGAGGCAGACTGTCCAGCCAGTGAAGGCAGGAGAGACAGATTGTCCGGCCAGTGAAGTCAAGAGAGGCAGACTGTCCAGCCAGTGAAAGCAGGAAAGACAGATTGTCTGGCCAGTGAAGGCAAGAGAGGCAGACTGTCCAGCCAGTGAAGGCAGGAGAGACAGATTGTCCTGCCAGTGAAGGCAGTCGTGAGAACGACTGTTTGCGAACACCCGAACTCAACTTACTGCAAGCAGTAGTTGTGAAAACAAATTTTGAAAATTACTTGCAACAAAGTGTAGCCCGAGGAATAGTCGTGAAAATAACTATTTGCAGAAACTGTTTTAGAACGTTTTTCGCAGACTTACGTAGCCATATAAAATCCATTATATTGCACTTTTTAATATCTTAATGAGAGACTAGCGACGAGGAAATACTGCAGCGCTCAATTAAGTGATAAATAACACAAGTTTGTAAATTTAAAAAAACGATTCACTGTTTTAATCTGTTTTTTTTCAAAATCTAGCGGCCATATTTGATCAACCACGTTTTATTTCACAAGATAATCATTTTTCAGCATTTTACTTATAAACTGGCCGCTATGTTGGTTTCGACATATTGAAATTAAACATTCTTGTTGATGAGTAGCAATTAAAAAATATCGTAACACTCAAATTAATAATAATTAGAACGAGTCTGTATGATTTGAATATCGACGTCATTATTTTTTAGCATTTTTCGAATATACAGTTGCCATATTGGGTTTCGTCATATTCAAATACGACGTCCCAATTGTTAATTTACGATCAACATCTCAAAATGTATCATGATATAAATTTTCATGGAAATTGAACGCAGTTTGTAATTTTTAAAGAACGAAATAGTTATTTTTTAGCATTTCACGGATAATTTGGCCGCCATATTGGTTTTGGACAAACTAAAAATTTATTTTTTCCATGGATTTAATGCTAACTACTAAATAAACCCATTAACACACTGTTTTATAACTTCCAAGTAACGATTTTATCTGTCGTACCTCGTTACCTGCAGACTTCGGCCATCATATTGGGGTCCGCCATGTTGATTTTTCAAAAGGCCACAGCTCAAATGAAACTACATATGTGTAGCTATAAAATGAGCCCCGAATGAATTTTTTAGGTGACCCCAATTTTTGGACAGGGGGGGTGTCTGATTTCACGGAGAATGCCCCATATATATATATATATATATATATATATATATATATATATATATATATATATATATATATATATATATATATACCCAGTAAGCAAAAAATCATTATTACAATGTTATTGCAACGATATTCTATAACTTGTAATGTTGTTAAATATGTAGTTCTTAATGTTGTATAGAACATCATTATGAACATACTTTGACCACGATTCTGAAATTTCAGTAATGTTGAAATGGGAGTGCCATAACGTTGCAAATAACATTGTGCTAACGTTTTTCTATCATTCCTGCAATGTTTTTGAGATAAAAATTTAAATGTACTATCAACTTTATTACAATATTATATTAAGATTACCGTAATATTAATTTTAACATTTATTTAAAGTTTTTACTGATGTTTTATTTCTATTACAGGCAACATGTTTTCAATAAATATGCAATAGTAATAAAATATCTCAATATTTATTGTCTAATTAATATTTAGATTGCTTTTATAGACCAGGCTTGGACAACTTTGAGCTCCAGAACCACGACACTTCTTTTCTATCCACAGAAAGTAGGGGAGTGTCGTGGCTCCGGAGCTCGAAGTTGCCCAGGCCTGTTATATACTAATCTGCATTGGGGAATAATTCACTAATTATCATAAAAAAAGTTTTATTTATATAGAAATAATGTATACCATATATTACATTTTCATTTTATCACAATATAATATCTTTGGTAAGGTCACTGATCCTAACGGAAGGTTTTAGGATAAAACTCATCTTTCAAATAAAAAAATCGAATACGGATACGAACAATCGGAGACGGATTATTAAACCACATACAGGTCTTTTAATCCTTAAACTTTTGGATTCTTAAACCACGAATCCTTAAACCATTTACTTCCTCTTAATCAATCCCTTACAGTGAAACAAGTTAAACGAGGATTGTATATGCGGGATGCAGACTGAGTCGAGATCAAACCTAAGACCTTGATTTTGTTACTATAATAATATATCACTCGCGCGGAGCTACGCAAGTAAGATAATATATTTATCACTTCCTGAAAAATAAAAGTAGAATTAAATTAGTGAAAAAGTTACTTATAAATTATAACGCGACAAACTATAATTATTTTATTTTATGGAGAGTATATATCGAAATACATTACATTACCTTTTTAATGTTTTGACGTAGAACTACGTCTTTGTCGATAGTAAAGAGGGGGGGGAGGGGAGTATAAGGGGGGGCACAGCCTGCAACGAATGCAACGAAATTATGTCACATTTTGAACGTTTGTATCTTCGAAACTAATAATCGTAGAATAATGTTATAATATCTCATTTTAAAGCTTAAGAAGTCCCATTTATGATAAGACAAATCGGAACCCTTTATTTCTTACCTCTTCGATACAGCAGCGTTAGAAAGTTTAACTAAATTTTTTGTCGATGCAACGAAAATATGTCACACTTTGAACGTTTTTTCTTGAAAAAGTATTAAAGAAAAATATACTTTATTATATAGTTTTTGAAAGCTCTCGATGTAAGCTAAATGTTTTCGGGGTTAATTTTTCGATATGGGTTTTTTCTCGAAAAGTATTAAAGGAAAATATACTTTATTATATAGTTTTTGAAAGCTCTCGATGTAAGCTAATTGTTTTCGCAATTTAAAAAATAAATAAATGAATAAATAAATGGATGAATGGATTTAATAAATAAATAAATGAATGAATGAATGAATGGATGAATGGATGAATGGGTGAATAGATGAATGGGTAAATAGATGAATGGATTTAATAAATAAATGAATGAATGGATGAATGGATGAATGGATAAATGGATGAATGGATGAATGGGTGAATGGATTTAATAAATAAATAAATGAGTGAATAAATGAATAAATGGATGAATGGATGAATAGGTGAATGAATAAATGAATTTAATAAATAAATGAATGAATGGATGAGTGGATGAATGGATGAATGGGTGAATGGATGAATGGATGAAAGGATGAATGGATTTAATAAATAAATAAATGAATGAATGATTGGATGAATGAATGAATGGATGAATGGATGAATGGGTGAATGGATGAATGGATGAATGGGTGAATGGATGAATGGGTGAATGGATTTAATAATTAAATAAATGAATGAATGAATGAATGGATGAATGAGTGAATGAATGAATGGGTGAATGGATGAATGGATTTATTTGAAAGCTCTCGATGTAAGCTAAATGTTTTCGCAATTTAATAAATAAATAAATGAATGAATAAATGGATGAATGGATTTAATAAATAAATAAATGAATAAATAAATGGATGAATGGATAAATGGATGAATGGGTGAATGGATGAATGGATTTAATAAATAAATGAATGAATGAATGGATGAATGGATGAATGGATAAATGGGTGAATGGGTGAATGGATTTAATAAATAAATAAATGATTGAATGAACGAATGGGTGAATGGATGAATGGATGAATGGGTGAATGGATTTAATAAATGAATGAATAAATGAATAAATAAATGAATGAATGAATGAATGGATGGATGAATGGATGAATGGGTGAATGAATGAATAAATAAATGGATGAATAGGTGAATGAATAAATGGATTTAATAAATAAATGAATGAATGGATGAGTGGATGAATGGATGAATGGATGAATGGGTGAATGGATGAAAGGATGAATGGATTTAATAAATAAATAAATGAATTAATGATTGGATGAATAAATGAATGGATGAATGGGTGAATGGATGAATGGATGAATGGGTGAATGAATGAATGGGTGAATGGATTTAATAAATAAATAAATGAATGAATGAATGGATGAATGGATTTAATAAATAAATAAATGAATAAATGAATGGATGAATGGATAAATGGATGAATGGATAAATGGATGAATGGGTGAATGGATAAATGGATGAATGGGTGAATGGATGAATGGATTTAATAAATAAATGAATAAATGAATGGATGAATGGATAAATGGGTGAATGATGAATGGATTTAATAAATAAATAAATGATTGAATGAATGAATGAATGAATGGATGAATGGGTGAATGGATTTAATAAATAAATAAATAAATGAATAAATGGGTGAATGGATGAATGGATGAATGGATGAATGGATTTAATAAATAAATAAATGAATGAATTAATGAATGAATGAATGGATGAATGGATGAATGGGTGAATGGATGAATGGATGAATGGGTGAATGGATTTAATAAATAAATAAATAAATTTTTTTCTCCAACGCAAATAAAAAAAATAAACAAAAGAAACAATAACAAACCAACTAAACAAACCCAAAAACAAACAAACAATATAAAAACAAAAAAAAATGGGCACAGTAACAACTGTGCCGCAAGCAACACGTAGAACTACGTCAACTGTCACTATTTCATGTTAAAGTACTTCGTGATCAAGGGAGGCCAGGGCCCACACAGGGCTGTAGCGCCGAGTTCATCATCAGTGACAGTTGACGTAGTTCTACGTTGTTGCTAAAGCTCTCGATGTAAGCTAAATGTAATACAAACAACGTAGAACTACGTCAACTGTCACTGATGATGAACTCGGCGCTACAGCCCTGTGTGGGCCCTGGCCTCCCTTGATCACGAATACTTTAACATGAAATAGTGACAGTTGACGTAGTTTTACGTGTTGCTTGCGGCACAGTTGTTACTGTGCCCATTTTTTTTTTCT
Source organism: Temnothorax ravouxi (assembly GCA_030770255.1). Taxonomy (NCBI): domain Eukaryota; kingdom Metazoa; phylum Arthropoda; class Insecta; order Hymenoptera; family Formicidae; genus Temnothorax; species Temnothorax ravouxi. Next base: position 12,072 of record JASTWP010001629.1, read on the forward strand.
TTCCTTACGGACGTTTGCGAATCTGAACCACTCCATTACAAAGTGTTCAAAATCTTTTTCTATACTCGGAGGGAATATTGCTCTAAAAGCTTCTGGAATAAGAACAATTCAATACAGTTTATTGTTAGATAAAAGAAATAAATAATGTTAATTTAACGGCAATTAAAACTTATGATAATTATTGAAATAACACAAAAGTTTCCGGAATAGTTTACATATATACTAAAACGATCAAAAGTATTAGTTTATGGATATATATTTTTCTTTTATTTCGTAAGAATTTTTAACGTGTGTGTGTCCTGCTTTTTAACGATGATTGCCACAAAAAAATAGGAGACAATTTTAATAAATTCTGAGACATAAAACATAACATTTAATACTGCAAGTAATTATATATATATCTCTCTTAAAAAATTATTTTTAATACTTACTTTTAATGCTCAGAATTGTGTGCGTATCTCCAATTTTATAATTATTTTTTTGGCCAGTCTGTGAACACATGGAGGCTAAGTCATCAGAAAATGTAACACTCAAACTTCTTCTAATAAAATCCTTTTCATGTTTCCCTCCAATTAACATAACCTTGTTCACCTGAAAAATTTATACTTGTAATTCTATATAATGCAGTTTATTATTATAAATTGCAAGAAAAATAATATAACGCGGGACGGCGTGATCGACAACCCCGTGCAGATCGAATCCGTGCCACGAGACTGACAGCAGGCACGTAGCAGTCAGCCTCGTGGCCCGATTATATCAAGAATGTGTTCAATCTTTATTACTCTGGTATATTTCTTTTCTTCTGCAAATCTCTCTCTTATATAGGTCGAAAAAATACATCTTGAATCACCAGCTACCTATTTACAGAGCACATATAGATTAAGTTCTTATCATATCAATATGCAAGTTTTAGAATATATTAATTACTTACCCATATAAAAATGTTGTATACAATTAAAATAAGCGCTCGACAGCACAAGCACAAACGTACGTATATATGACACACTCACGCATCATACGTATGTAAGATAATGCCACTACAGTCTCCAGAACTATTACTGCTTCCGATTGGCTGTCGCGACAAGCGTGCGTCTCTGCTCATGATCTTGACGCGCTCAAACAGCTGAAAATAATCGGCAGTAAATTGCAAGAAAATAGCAAATAATTCCATCCAAAGAACGTTATTTATAGTTAACCTAAATTATAGGTTATAGATCATCATATCAACTATTCATAGCACGTATGGTTAATTGAGTTCTTATTATTAATATACAATTTTTAGAATATAATAGTTTATACTTACTTATATATAAATATACTGTAAATAAAGAGCACTCCGCACTGCTCGATCCACACGCGTGTATACGCACTCACGCATCGTAGGATAATGTACGCATCATGGCTGTCGCGATAAGCGTTGCGCACAATATAAAACAATAACATTCTAACAACAGAAAATTAATATACTACCAACGTTATTTCCAAGTTCAAATTACAAGGAATTTTGAACTGTTGCATTGATCTCAAATAAATGTCAGAGTAACATTTGAAAAATATTTTCTGTAACGTTTTTAAAATATTTTAACAACATTAAGAAAAATCATATTACGAAATAATATTTTTCAAATATATGTATAATATTATTTAAAAACGTTTAAAAAATACACATAAAGTAAATATTTCTAAACGTTAATTTAATGTTCCTTGCTTACTGGGTATATATATATGTTACAGTCAAAGCCCGAAATAAGTTTTGCGTTTCGGCTTTTGACTAGTCAATCCTAGGAATAACTAATTCGGCTAGTCAAAGTTAGAAACTAAAGAAAAATCACTTCGGACTTTGACTAGTCAATCTTAGGTGTGGCTTAATTCGAACTGTGTCCCAATCAGCAGACAATATTTTTTAAATGTTTTTTAAATATTTTTTTTTCAGTATTTATACGTTGTTACAGTTGTTTGAGTTATGCAGGGAGGTAACGACCGAGAAAACGAGACGGATGTAAAGCCGAATGTAACTCTTGTAGTTTATTAGAAGAAATACGATTTACATAAAGAGAATGATACGAAACGATTCGATACAGAACAGCTCGCGTCCGCGTTCGCGATGATCGAGCGTACAGAGGGAACCGGAAACTCTTTGAAGAAGAACACGGATGATGAGTAAGTTCGTAGATGGCATACGCGACCGCGTGTCGGTAACGCGTGATGGCGAATCGATATATCGACTAGTGACATCGACATCGAGTATCGAGAATTTGCGATATCCCTAACACCCCCTCTCAAATTTGAGTGCGTAAAACGGCGATGTCCTTCATCCCAAGTCCATTGGTACAAAACGAATGTTTGCTGCTCGGTAGGGCCTTGGTAAGAACGTCGGCGACCATGTCCTCCGTGGGTGTATAGACGAGATTGATCCGGTGATCCGTCAGGGCCTGTCTAATAAAATGACATCTGATGTCAATGTGTTTTGACCTGGAATGGAAGACCGGGTTGACAGCCAGCTTCGCAGCGCCTTGGTTGTCATTATGAAGGGTCACCTTCCCGAGTGATGGTAACCCAATCTCTGAAAGAAGTTTAGGATAAATAAATGGCTTCCCTTGCAGCATCGCTAAGGGCGGTATACTCCGCTTCAGTGGATGAGAGAGCCACGGTCCTTTGCTTTCGCGACTCCCACGATATAGCTGCGTTGGCTAGTAGGAAGACCGATCCAGTGTACGACCTGCGATCCAGGCCGCAGTTGCCCCAATCAGCATCTGTATATCCGATAAGGGCCTTTCCACGTTTCGTGTAGTACAATCCGTGATTGATGGTGCCCTTGAGGTATCTGAGTACCCTCTTGGCCGATGTCCAGTGGATTCGTTTGAAAGAGGTGCACCATTGGCTCAGTGCGCTCACTGCGTGAGCAATATCAGGGCGAGTTCCCTGCGCCAGGTACATCAGCGAACCTAGGAGTTCGCGATAGGGTAGTTTTGATTCGTCTACATCCTCATCTTCGACAGCATCATGCAGCTTGACACTAGCGTCCAGAGGTGTCTTCACTGGCTTGCAATCGGTCATACCGAATTTGTCTAGAACGTCACGGATGTATCCAGCTTGAGATAGATGTATCCCGTTCTTGATCCGAGATATTTCAATCCCGAGACAATACTTGGGGTATCCGAGATCCTTGATAACGAAGACCTTGGCTAGATCTTCTTTCAATCGAATGATGTGGGTTTCATTACGAGAGGCTATGATGATATCGTCCACGTAGACTAATACTAGCATTTCGTTTCTCCTTGTCGTAGTACACGCACGGGTCGGCATGGGTTGGAGTCAGTCCAAGTTTCTTGAGAGCTTCGTCGAGTCGTTCATACCATTGACGGCCTGCCTGACGAAGGCCGTATATTGCCTTCAGGAGCTTGCATACCTGGTTACCCTTCTTAAGCGCATACAACATCTTTTTAGCCTTTTTGATTAGAACAGCATCGGATTCCGTCGCGATGATCCTCTCAAGCATCTCCTGTAGCATCTCCGGCGTCTCCATGTACACTAATGTGTCCATTATACCATTTAGATAGGCGGTAGCGACGTCAATTTGTGAGATCTGCATGCCTTGCTCTACGGACGCAGCCATAAGCGCCCTCAACGAACTGAGTCTTGCAACCGGGGAGAATGTGTCGTGGAAATCAACGCCAGGGACGTTGTGCGAATCCCCTTGCAACTACGCGAGCCTTCCTTCGTTCTAGCTCTCCGTTCGCCTTGTATTTGTTCCTCAGCACGGTTCTGCAGCCGATCACCTTTTCGCCATTGGGTCTGTCAACGAGCTGTCCAGGTGTCGTTGCTTACAAGAGACTTAATCTCGGCATACACAGCGTCTCGCCATTCATCACCGTCTGGACCTGAAACAGCCTGAGAAAGAGATATTTCAGAAGCGGCCATTGCAAACTGTGCGTCGAACCACTCCAGATCTTCAGCCATATTCTCTTCTTCATCGGGATTTTCTTCAGCGGCCGCGGGCCGACTTTGTTGCAAAACCGGTCCTTTCGTGTGATACTGTTTGGCCGGTCGACCAGGTTTCCCGGTACGAATCTTCCGTGGACGTCCAGGACCTCGAGCAAGCGGTTGATCTTCGTAGACGTGGCCATCTTCATTTGCTGGTGGCGGCGGATCATCGTCCTCATCTTCATCTTCAGCCGTGACATCAGTATCTGCTGGATCTTCGGGTGCTCGACGATGGATCATTCCATCATTGTTTGCGATATCTATCTGTAGGTTTTGAAGTGAGTCGTCATCGTCGTCGAGAAGCTTCGTCCGACCATTTGTCGTTTCATTACTTATGAAGTCTTCGTAAGTGTTATTCGTGTCGAATCCATCCAGAAATTTCACATCCCTTGCGACAATGACTTTTCGGTCTTTCGGGATCCAGATGCGGTAACCCTTGGAAGTGTCAGCATAACCGACGAAGATGCCTTCGATGGTTCTGGGTTCGAATTTCCCCTTATTCGGATTCTTATTCAGAACGTGTACCTTACATCCGAATGATCGAAGATGACTTATGTCGGGCTTCTCGCCTTTCCATAATTCGTAAGGAGTACATCCGTCCAAACTCTTAGTGATGCAGCGATTCCGTATGTAGTTCGCAGTGTTGACAGCTTCTGCCCAAAACTGTGTCGGGAGCCCGGATTGTGCCAAGCAGGCAACGAGCGGCTTCAATCAGCGTTCTGTTCTTCCGCTCGGCAACCCCGTTTTGCTCAGGAGTATGTGGAATGGTTAGGCGTCGTTGAATTCCGGAATCTTTCAATATACGATCCATGGCCGAGTTGCAAAACTCCTTTCCGTTGTCCGAATGAAAAGCTTTCACCTTGAGACCTGTTTGATTTTCGACGAAGTTCTTGAACTCGATGAATTTGCTTGTTGCTTCATCCTTACTCTTCAGAAAAGTAGACTTGACACCATCTTGTATGATCGTCGATGAGCGTCATGAAGTAGCGCGCGCCTCCCGTTGAACTTACTCGCATTGGTCCGCAGAGATCAGAATAAATGATGTCGAGGCGGTGCTGTGATCTGTTAGCTCGAGATGAGAATGGAAAACTTGTTAGTTTTTGTGTGATGCATATTTCGCAGTTTGAAACTTCGGAGTTATCCTTCAGCTTAAATCCGGATGCCGCTTGAGTCTTCGACATTAGTAGTAAATCTCTTATGTTAAGATGGCCGAGGCGTTGATGCCAGATTTCGGTATCAGAGTATTTCTTCTGCGAGACTGTATTAGCTTGTTCGCCGGATCCTTTCAGAATATATAAGTCACCTTGACGTTCAGCGATGAGCTTAATATTTCCTTTGATGTCCTTTACGGATGCTTGATTTGAGCCGAATACGACTTGATAGCCTTTGTCCACAATCTTGGCCACAGACAATAAGTTGGTTCTCAGATCTGGAACATGCAGCGTATTTTCCAGTCGAATCCTTTTAGTTTTATTATTAACCCTCGTGAGGAGCTCTACGTTCCCTTTTGCATCTACCGCGCTTGTTGCATTGTTGGCTAACCTGATGTCGCTATGTGTGGATATCGAGTTTGTCAGCATTCGAGCGTCCTTGCATAGATGAGACGTGCACCCGCTGTCGAGACACCACTGACTTGCGTCTGTGCTTCTGGCGGGCTCGGGTGACGAATACTGAGCGACTTCCGCGAAGAGAGTTTCCACCTCCGTGTTATTTGCTTTTTCGGCTTCTTGCGTCTTCCTTTTACGGCAGTCAGCGTATTTGTGGCCGGTAATCTTACAGAAAGAGCATTTGTATTTAGGACGAAAGGGTGCTTTCGCGTTCTTATCGCTATGTGACGTCGATGCGTTATTTTTGTTGAATTTTGAATTCGGGTTGCGTCTGCCGTGGGCGAGCATCGCACCTGATTCGTTGACGGTAACTTGGTTTCGCGCTTCGTATTCCTCTACGATTTTTATTTTTAATTGCTCAGCGTTTGGCAGCGCGTCACGAGATTCTATCGCGCATCTAAAGTTCTCGAAACTGCTAGGTAGGCTATAGAGAAGCATGATCGAGAGAAGATCTCCGTTGATCTGAACGTCCATGGATTCTAGTTTATCGACGGCATCGAAAAATTGAGCGATGTGTGTTTTAACGTCCCCGCCTTCCGTCATTTTTGTTTGAATAAGGCGTTTGAGTAACGTTGCCTTGCGCGCGGGACCTTTCGAGTCGTATATGGATTTTAATTTATCCCACACATCTTTGGACGTTTTGCAACCACGTACCTGTTTCAATTCAGAGGGATTTATGGCTAGAATTAAGTCGGATTTTGCCTTGCGATCCGCGTTCTCCCACGCTGCGATGGCTGCTTGAGTTGCTGCGTCGTCGGCATCGCCACGAGATTTCGGGCATGGCCTCTCGCCACTCACGTAGCACCAGTTATCGCTCTTGACGAGTAATGCTTCTGCTTGTATCACCCAAGTATCATAATTGTCCTTGGTTAGTGTTTCTAATCGCGTAGAGTTTATCGTGTTTGTCTGAGCCATCGTCGATTTACTCGCGGAACGCACTTCAACGACGATGGTTTACTTACGACGCGTCACGGTTGATATATCGCGTTCACGACGTATCACGCCCGGAAAAGGAAACTCTCGCGTGGATTCAGCGAATTCGGATGTATTTCTTCACTTTGTCGTTGTGGCTCTGGGCCCATAACCTGTTTGAGTTATGCAGGGAGGTAACGACCGAGAAAACGAGACGGATGTAAAGCCGAATGTAACTCTTGTATTTATTGGAAGAAAACGGTTTACATAAAGAGAATGATACGAAACGATTCGATACAGAACAGCTCGCGTCCGCGTTCGCGATGATCGAGCGTACAGAGTGAACCGGAAACTGTTTGAAGAAGAACACGGATGTGAGTGAGTCGTAGATGGCATACGCGACCGCGTGTCGGTAACGCGTGATGGCGAATCGATATATCGACAGTGACATCGACATCGAGTATCAGAATTTGCGATATCCCTAACAACAGTTTATTGTACAAATAATATTTATTTAATGTTTATTAAACGTTTATTTTACATTAATTATTAATTTAAAATTATGATTTAGAAAAAATATTTATTTAACGTTTATTTAATATTTAGGTCACATTAATTATTTGTTTGCAATAATATTTTTTAAAAACATTTATTTCACATTTATTTAACATTTATTTAATATTTATTTTACATTAATTATTTATTTTAAAAAATAATTTTAAAAAATATTTATTTAACGTTTATTGATTAATATTTATGTCATATTAATTATATGTTTACAATAATAATTTTTAAAAACATTTATTTTCACATTTATTCAACTTTAATTTAATATTTATTTTACATTATTTATTCATTTAAAATAATAATTTAGAAAAAATATTTATTTAACGTTTATTTAATATTTATGTCACATTAATTATTTGTTTGCAATAATAATTTTTAAAAACATTAATTTCACATTTATTTAACATTAATTTAATATTTATTTTACATTAGGGTAGACCGGGGCACGTTGTCACACATTTTGTTCAATATTTTTTGTATTTTTTACATTCAATATTTGAGAGTACTTTGATATGCCAAAATTTCGAGTGAACCCTCAGCTTCAATTGGACAGTATCGAATTTTGTGTGATTGTTACTCTACAGTTGTTACATAACAATAAATAACGACAGGTCGCTTGTGACAACGTGCCCCGGTCACGGGGCACGTTGTCACATCAAATGTGATTGCATGCAAAATGTTATCCAAACTGAATTCAACGTAAATATTAATATATATTATAGTGCGCTGCAATGTAAAAAAGTAAAATCTTTCACAGAAACATTTATTTTATTTCAAAAAAGTATAAAAAGCACGAAGTTTTCGTCTTAATCTAAATACAAGAATTCCACTCGAATGCGCAACTTATTGATACACATTTAACAGCAAGACGAATTACTTCTAGATCGACTACTGCGGCCTCTCGCAGTTTTCCGTTTGTAGGAGCGCACCATATCCCAATTGCACCTATGACATTAAAATTCGTGACAACGTGCCCCGAGGGCATTTTTTTACTCCAAACAGCCTCATGGCCGACACGTTTGAGATATTCATAAGGTTAGGTATTGCACGCGGTAGGTAAAAGTACATACTTTAAGATAATATAAAGGTCTATTCTGAAAAAACACAAGCTTCATGTCCAGTACATTGAATATTAGACAATAAAATTTTACTTACGGTCGCAAAAAACTTTCAAATTGATTTTACGTCAACACAGCTGGAGCAATCTCAACACTGTAAACATACCAAAGATGGGCATACACTAACACGTTTTGGGAACAACGGGTGTTGTCCTCTGATTATTAGTTTTTTAAATAAAGCCGATGTGACAACGTGCCCCGTGTGACAATGTGCCCTGGTCTACCCTACTTATTCACTTGCAATAATAATTTGAAAAAACATTTACTTAATATTTATTTGACATCCCGGGTGAATTTCGTAATGAGCCGGCACTGGTTTCTGACATTCACCGGACATTAAGAAATATTATATTATATATTATATTATATTATATTATATCCAATTCAAAATTTTATTACTCTTTTTAAACTGAATTTGTTTCTTAAGATGATTTTTGAACAATTATAAATTTGCGCTGGTTATACCATATGTAGACTGTATATGTATAACACTTCATTAAATTAAGAAGTAGTCTACCACGTAAGGCAGTTGGCTCACGATCCAGAGGTCCCGAGGTTCCGAGTTCGAATCCCACCAAGGTAAGTGTTTTTTTCAGATTTTTCAGATACGAGAAAATATTTATAATCATAGTAGAACTGCATCTGCATCTTAAGAAACAAAGTTAAAAAATAATAATAAAATTTCGAAATAAATAATTTTTTTTGTCGTTAAAATAAACGTTTTTAAACGTTAAAAAAATATCTTTCTAAACGTTAAAATAATATTTCTTAAACGTTAAAATAATATTATTTTAAACGTTAAAAAAAATGTTTTTTTAATGAAAAAAAGGGAACTTATCCCATTATTTTTAACGTTTTTAAAAATGTTTGAAAAATGTTTTTTAAATGTTTTTTAAAAACATTTTTTAAATATTATTTTGCTGATTGGGGTGACATAACGAAAGTACATACCTAACTAACACTAAATATAGGTACTTTCTAAGTGTAAGATGTTATGTTTGATGATGCCAGAATAAGCGATTTACTTATTCTCGATTCTTACACTTATTGTCGATTTATGATATATTTTGATAATTATTTTTTCTTAATTCTTTTTTATATTATTTTAAATTCTTTCATGTTTTGTACTTTTCAAAAAGATTTTTTATATTGTCTCTAATTTTGAAAATATTTTTTTTATATTAGTTATTTCAAAAAATAATTAAGATATTTTTATGTTATGTGCTTTTAAAGAGAGATTTTATGTTCTAAAAGGCTAAATTTTTTTCAAAGATATGTCTATTTTATATTACCTAGTAATTACAGTATTTTCTATTATATTGAAATTCTTTTATGTTCTATGTGTACTTAACCAACCTAACCCGTTCCCTACCTAACCAACACTAAATATAAGTACTTTCTAAGATGTTATGTTTACAAAATATTTTACCAAAGCTACATTTAAACTTAAAGAGGAAAATTATGTGCAAGAGTAAAGTAAAGTAAAAAGCTACATTAGGTTAACATAATGTAACTTATAATTTATAAATATTACAATACATGGGTTAGATGACGCGCTTTAAAAGTATTTAACTGTTTAAAGCGCTTTAAACCAATATTTTACCAAAGCTACATTTTTAAATTTAAGGAGAAAAAACTATGTACAAGAGTAAAAAAGTAAATAAAAAGCTACATTATGTTAACAATAAGAACTTAGTTTAGTTTAAAAAATTTTGATTTTATTTGTTAACAGTCACACAATTCGAATTAAGCCACACCTTAGTCAAAGTCCGATGATTTTTCTTTAGTTTCTAACTTTGACTAGCCGAATTAGTTATTCCTAGGATTGACTAGTCAAAAGCCCGGGAAAAAAAAATTATATATAATCATATATAATTATATATAAATGATCATATATAATTATATATGAAAATTGGCACGATATAATTTTATCTGATTATATATAAAAATATATAATTCTACAAATTTTTATATAATTTTATATAATTATATATAACTTTATATTAAGGTTTACTTTCAAAGAATTATATATTATTATATAAAATTATATAAAATTATATATAATTTTATATAATTTATAATGAATAAATAAAAAGTGAAATGATTTATTCCATATATATATTATAACTTGGGACTGCTTGACGTGAGACAGTGCCGTGTCTCTTGATACCGTTTTTATATCATTGTACGTCAAATTTTAAATACGAGAAACGAATCCTATCGAATGCCATCTATTGGATAAATCCGAATTTAAAGTTTATATATGATTATATATAATCATATATAATCTACATGGATAAGTTTAAACGATAAAACTGATTATTTCTATATCTGGACAGATACAATTATATATATATAATTATATAAATTTATATATTTTAGGATTTACTTATTCAGAAAAATTCTATATTTATTTACCCGGGAAAAAATAGAGGAGATCTGACCATGTCTGATTTGATAAAATGAGATACAATGAGATCTGAAATTCAAGTAAAGTCAAATCTGATTGGATACAATTTTATCTCGCCAGTATGCCTATTCTCTAACTTTTTAACGACGATGTCGCTATCGTTAGTGTAGCGACGATTGTCGCTTGCGCAAACGACACTGTAACGATAAAGCTATTCTGTAACTTAGGCTAACGATATCGTATCGATACAAAATGCGGTACCGACAGTCGTTACCGAAACGAGTATACTCGGATTCATATAACTCTATCGCTGTAGTATCCAGCCAATAAAATCTCGTCTTTGAAACATCCTTTCTGATGAGTTTAAGAATGTTAAAATAAGTTAAGGGGGTCGATTGTGTATCTTCCCGGGAAAAAATGTTTATATATTGTACAATTTTATCTAATTATACATATAACTTTGTAGATATAATTATACATGGATTTTTACCTGATCTAATTATATATAAATAGATAAAATTGTATATAATTATATATAATTAGATCGAACTATGCATACTTCATATATATATATATATATATATATATATATATATATATATATATATATATATATATATATATATATAAATGATTAGATATAATTAATATATTTTTGGATACAATTAGATTAAATCTTTAATGGGTCCATTTTTGTGGTAAATATATGTAGAATCAAAAATGAAATGATTTGTAATATAATGTGAAGAATTGTAATATAATGCTTGCATAATTTGATATGGAGTTATAAATATTTTGATATAATTGCATATAAATGAATACATAAACAGATCTTATTATATATATGATTATATATCTATATATATAAAGGAAGATGTCCTGACTGACTGACTGACTGACTCATCAACGCCCAGCCCAAACCCTTGAACCGAATTTTTATCAAAAGTATATGAAATAGGGGTAGAATTTTCCGGGAAATGCCACTATGTGTATAGTTTTTTGTTACCAATTTTCTGGAAATCAATTTTTTTAATTTTTCCAATTTTTTGGGAAATAATTGATTGAATCTCAAAGAATTATACATGAAGTAGGGGTAGAATTTCCCGAGGAGTGCTATAAAGTGTACTATTTTTTGTTACCGATTTTTCTGGAAATCGGTTTTTTAAATTTTTCCAAGAGAGAGAGGGAGAGAAAGGGAGAGAGAGGGGGAGAGAAAGGGAGAGAGAGAGAGGGAGAGAGAGAGAGAGAGAGGGAGGGAGGGGGGGGGGAGAGAGAGAGAGAGAGAGAGAGAGAGAGAGAGAGAGAGAGAGAGAGAGAGAGAGAGAGAGAGAGAATATTTGCGTGTCTTACTACATATGTCCTCCGGGGCGAAGCCCGGGTAACCAGCTAGTATGATATAATTACATAAAATTGTATATAAACATTTTTTGAAACGGGTTGAAACGGGTTGAAACGAGGTGAAAATTACAAAAGTAAACAGATTTTACTAGATTTCGTCACTTTTTGTAATTTTCACCTTATTTCAAGATACACAATCAACCCCAAGGTTAAATAACAAAGGTGCTCGATTCGCCACAGTCCATCATCCACGCTCCACAGTCGAGTCGCGTTCGCGAGGGAGGAGACACTACGTGTTTATGTCCTTTCGTAATTCTTCGCCGCCGACAAGGCGCTCAATCCTTTGTCCTTTGGACGTTTCTCGAGTTTCGTTTCGTTTCGCGGAAGTGAGGGGGTTTTTTTCGGATTGTGTCAGCGAAACACCGTCTCGCGCCGCGAGATCATTCGGATCGTTTCGAACACACAGTGTCTTCTTCAGCCGATAAATTCGAATAATTACATGGAGTCGCGCAATAATCAAAAGTATCAAATATTCAAAAAAATAATAATCAAAGAAGTAAAACAGTCAAAAAAGTACGAGCCAGGATTTTTCTCGATGGTAAATGACAAAGCCATCCGAGTCACATCTTACATGAGATCGTTCGACTATTAAAATGTAAAATTGTGTATATATAAATATCTTTAGAGTCTATTGTGAAATGTAAAATTGTATATATATGAATATCTATAGAGTCAATTCGCAAGTCTGCAGTCAAAGGATAAATCCATGATTTATTCTTCGTTGGATGGCGAAAACGAACCAAGTCAGTTGTTAAAAGCGTTAAATCTTAAGTCAATCAGCGGTGTGGTCAAGTTTATGATACGTTCTGAAATTCAATGTCTCAATAGCGGGAGGAAGCTTGTGTGGTTGTTTAAATTAATCTCCGTAAGGACTTACAATTACAGAATTAAGTCGTGGTCCGATGTTTCGCACTCTCACGGTCGATGTTAGCTTCCTTTGTGTCTCAAATACTAATGGCAAACATTCTCGTTTGGTTAACAGCGAATGTGATTCTTCGAAATGATAATACATCGAGACAATAAATAAATAGCTAGATGTCGGCGAGTTCGCTGAGAATACTGTTATATGACTCATCCAGATACTCTGTGTCCTTATTCAAATTAATGCCATTTTTTTGTTCTTTAATATGTAGCATTAATTTATCAAAATTTAAAATTAACAAAATTTTTATTATATTAAAAACATATATAATTTATACTGCATGTAAAGATTATAAGTAAAATATAACAAATATAAGTAAAAGATAATAGTAAATGTTTTTTTATTTGATTAATTTTAGATATTAAGACATTTGTAATACATATTATTTTCATACTTAATTTTGCTGTAATATTATTTCTTGCGAGCTTTCCTTAATGATATATTTTTATTATATAAAAAATACACTGTATTTACTCGCACACTTTCTATACACTTTACTCGGAGCCTCGGAGCCACTCAAAGTTATTGGTCGCTATGTCTAGTTATGTTGTCGCTATTGCTTATCGAGGGGTACGAGACCCCTCGATAATCTAACGACAAAGTTCGATATTTTATCGACAACTTTAACGACATTTATCGTTACACTGAATTACAGAATACCACTTTTCGTTATAGTGTCGTTAAGTCTGCATAACGATATCTCTAAGCTAGTAAAATTGTCGTTAAAAAGTTAGAGAATAGGCATACAGATCTGCATGGCCATATCTAATCACATGCAGCCAGATATGCTGAACTATAATCCGATCTCACCAGATCTGACCATTGCTGCCATTCGATATTGAATCGCAGATCCAATCAGATCTCTTTCGATCTAATCGGACATTATCTGATTGCTTCAGATCTCCTGAAGTACGAGCAGACATTACGCCTCAGATCTTGTCGGATCTGAGCAGACCTAGCCAGACATATCTTGATCTCACCAGATAATACCAATCTTGGCTTATAAAGTTGTGTTGCTGATCCAATCAGATCTCTTCCGATCTTGCCGGATCTGAGCAGATCTCGTCAGTATAGAACTTATTAAAATTTCGTTTTCAAGTCGTCCATTATTAATTTTTACACCCAATGTTGGACATTATATCAAATATAATGTTAACTCTGTAAAAGGAAAGCTTAAATAATTTTTAGTCAAAAAATCAATTAATTTTTATATTAAAAACAGTTTTCTCAATTTTGAAACATTAACATATATAATAAATATAGTCTCTGCCAATTTGATAATTGTTAATTTCGACACCATATTTAGAATTTATTATAAATATTCCATTAAAAAAGTACCATGCAAAATTAATTAATAATAGGTAAATATAAAAGATTAATGTGTATATGTATATATAAAACATAAATTTTTTAAATTATTTTGCAAACATACTTTATAATTTAAACTGATAAAATAATATAATCACATATAAACTTATATAGTCATATAAGATTATATATGATCAGATCATAATGTTGCATCTGAAAGTATCCGATAGATGGCATTTGACGGAATCTGATTCTCGTATTTAAAATTTGATGAACAGTAGTATAAGAACGGTATCAGACACGGCAGTGTCGTGCTAAGTTGCGCTAAGTTATGTAAATCGTGGAACGGCACAACTTTTGTATCGTGGACTCCACTTTTATAATAAAGTGGCATATTTAAAAAATAACATTTGAAAACAACAATTTTCTGCAATGGATGGACACCGGATCGGATCAGATCTACTCATGTCTGATTGGATCTGAGCAAATATAATAGATTATTTTCGTTACATATCTGATTTTATCCGCTAAGATCGGATCAAATCTACTCATGTCTGATTGGATCTGATCAGATAGGGCCAATATTTTGATCAAACCAGATCTGAGTGGATCGGATCTGATGAGATCTGATCAGATCTCTTCCATTTTTTCCCGGGTATATAAAAATATATTAATATAAATAATTATTTAAAATTACATATAATTTTACATGAGGAATCAGATATAATTTTATATAATTATATAGAAAAATATATATTTTATATAATTATATATTTTAATATATATTTATATATAAATATATATAAATATATATACTTATATATAATTATATAAAATTATATAAAAGAATACTTATTTATATATAATTATACATAATTTTATATGTATATATATATAGTTATATATAATTTTTTTTTCTCGGGAGCCGAAACGCAAAACTTATTTCGGGCTTTGACTAAGACGCTTCGTCGTTCCTCAGGATTGACTAGTCAATCCTAGGAATGCCTGCGTTTCGGGCTTTGACTGTAACATATATACATACCTCATTGTTTATTGAAGCTTTTTCAAATATCCTATATTTTATCCTATATTTTTATTATACATTTTATTGTATTTTCAAATAAACGTAATAAATTGAATATATTCTCACAAATATTTATGATAATAATAAGCATGTTAAATAATTATATTTACTACATTATAATACAAAATTATCGAATATAATAGGTTTTTATTATAAATAATAATATTATATTAAAAAATCATTTTATTTACCATATCAAGAGACACGGTAGTGTCTCGCGCCAAGTACACGCGGAGCGAGACCAACCGTGACTCTTTTACGCGACGCGACGATTTGCAAGTACTCGAGATGTTGAGATCTCGATAACGAGTGAACGGATCAAGTTCTAAATAGGCTTGATCGATAGCTTGGGGTCGATTTGGGGGGGGTCCGTTCTTTTCATTTTTCCGCTACGTGCCCTACGAGCGGAGATATTGCGAGCAAAAGTCGAAATGTGAAAATTTTATATTAAGATACTTCTCCTAACGCCGACGTCTTTTTTGTATATCACGTGATCAGAGAAAACGTCACTTTCACTTTTTCGCCACTGGCGGTGGCGGTGCTAGTATCGCCAGTTTCGATATTGTGCGCGCATTATTATCGATCTAGTAGGTAAATTATAGGTCGATAGACTTATCGGTCAGGAGGAAGATTTTTATATTTAAGTAAATTAGGTACCGTGTCTCTTGATCAAATAATCTTGATAATAAATAATATTATTATATTATTATATATATTATTATTATTATCAACCCAGCGAATAAATCCATCGAGTCGATATACAGGTTACCGACGACGAGGTCCAGATAGTGCGCTCCGTAGTTTTCGGTGTTTAGGTGTATTAATACTTTGAATTCGATGTCTACGTGTCTCAGGTTGTCGACGACGAGGTCCAGATAGTGCGCTCCGTAGTTTTCGGTGTCTAGGTGTATTAATACTTTGAATTCGATGTCTACGTGTCCCAGGTTGCCGATGACGACGTCCAGATAATGCGCTCCGTAGTTTTCGGTATCTAGGTGTATTAATACCTTGAATTCGATGTCTACGTGTCCCAGATTGCCGACAACGAGGTCCAGATAGTGCGCTTCGTAGTTTTCGGTGTCTAGGTGTATTAATACTTTGAATTCGATGTCTACGTGTCCCAGGTTGCCGATGACGAGGTCCAGATAGTGCGCTCCGTAGTTTTCAACGTCTAGGTGTATTAATACTTTGAATTTGATGTCTGCGTATCCCAGGTTGCTGATGACGAGGTCCAGATAGTGCGCTCCGTAGTTTTCGACGTCTAGGTGTATTAATACTTTGAATTCGATGTCTACGTGTCCCAGGTTGCCGACGACGAGGTCCAGATAGTGCGCTTCGTAGTTTTCGGTGTCTAGGTGTATTAATACTTTGAATTCGATGTCTACGTGTCCCAGGTTGCCGATGACGAGGTCCAGATAGTGCGCTCCGTAGTTTTCAACGTCTAGGTGTATTAATACTTTGAATTTGATGTCTGCGTATCCCAGGTTGCTGATGACGAGGTCCAGATAGTGCGCTCCGTAGTTTTTGACGTTTAGGTGTATTAATACTTTGAATTCGATGTCTACGTGTCCCAGGTTGCCGACGACGAGGTCCAGATAGTGCGCTTCGTAGTTTTCGGTGTCTAGGTGTATTAATACTTTGAATTCGATGTCTACGTGTCCCAGGTTGCCGATGACGACGTCCAGATAATGCGCTCCGTAGTTTTCGGTATCTAGGTGTATTAATACCTTGAATTCAATGTCTACGTGTCCCAGGTTGCCGACAACGAGGTCCAGATAGTGCGCTCCGTAGTTTTCGACGTCTAGGTGTATTAATACTTTGAATTTGATGTCTGCGTATCCCAGGTTGCCGATGACGACGTCCAGATAATGCGCTTCGTAGTTTTCGGTGTCTAGGTGTATTAATACCTTGAATTCGATGTCTACGTGTCCCAGGTTGCCGATGACGACGTCCAGATAGTGCGCTCCGTAGTTTTCGGTGTCTAGGTGTATTAATACCTTGAATTCGATGTCTACGTGTCCCAGGTTGCCGATGATGACGTCCAGATAATGCGCTCCGTAGTTTTCGGTATCTAGGTGTATTAATACCTTGAATTCAATGTCTACGTGTCCCAGGTTGCCGACAACGAGGTCCAGATAGTGCGCTCCGTAGTTTTCGACGTCTAGGTGTATTAATACTTTGAATTTGATGTCTGCGTATCCCAGGTTGCCGATGACGACGTCCAGATAATGCGCTTTGTAGTTTTCGGTGTCTAGGTGTATTAATACCTTGAATTCGATGTCTACGTGTCCCAGGTTGCCGATGGCGACGTCCAGATAGTGCGCTCCGTAGTTTTCGGTGTCTAGGTGTATTAATACCTTGAATTCGATGTCTACGTGTCCCAGGTTGCCGATGATGACGTCCAGATAATGCGCTCCGTAGTTTTCGGTGTCTAGGTGTATTAATACTTTGAATTCGATGTCAACGTGTCTCAGGTTGCCGACGACAAAAAACTATAGCGCGAACTTGACGCGGGACACTACCGTGTTATAGGTTATGTATGTGACTGTGACAGCTGGTGACAGCGCGCTAAACGCACTGTCTGCACTGCGCGCAGTACACACACACGTATACATCGAAACTGGCGATTCTAGCAGCACCGCCAGTGTCGAAAAAGTGAAAAGGACACGATTCCAGCCAATGAAATGATAGCATGGCATGAGTGATGAGTAGACGACGTATCTTAATAAAAAAATTTTCACATTTGGACTTTGCGTCGCAATATCTCCGCTCGTAGGGCACGTAGCGGAATATTATAAGAGCAAAATTTCCGAGAGAAGCAACGTGTTGGAGAGAAGCCACGTGTTAAAGATTACGGTTCATTAAAAAGCTACAAATACTATTGATTTCTTATATTAGAAGATAAGTTATATTAGAAGATAAGTTATAAAGTTAAATCGTTGTATTAACAAAGATTTGTGCGTAAAAATCGAGTTTATGTAAAGAAACATAGATATCAAGGATGATACTACGTCTTAAATTTAAACGAAATTAAGAAAACAAAGGTAAGAAAAAGAGGTAAATTTTATTTTTCAAAAAGGTAAAAAAAGGCGCCAAGTACACGCATGGTTACCTCGGAAAAACTAAGTAGTAATATTATTAATTTTAAATTAATAAAATTATTAATAACTTCAGATTAAGATGCGTAACACTACAAAAAGGCGTGATATCTGTACAAAATTACCTTTTTAAAAAAAAGGTAAAAAAAGGCGCCAAGTACACGCATAGTAGTGTATACGTTGTTACCTCGAAAAAAAAGAAAGTAGTAGTATTATACCTCGAAAAAACCTAAGTAACAAGTGGTAGATGTAATTTTTGTATCTCGAAAAATCTCAAAAAAATCTAAGCACTAGTATCTTTTTTTCCAAAAAATTATAACCCAAGTGATACACATCATAAAATTATGTTACCTTATCAAAAAAGAATCGCGCTTTAAGTGATCTATTACAATTACAAAAAAGAAATGATATCTCTGTAAATTACAGCGCCAATTACAGAGAGAACATATATATTGCCTCAAAAAATAATTGTTGCACTACTTTGAAAAATCTTTACATTGTGTCAATTAGAAAAAGAATGTATGATAACAATTTTATAAGATTAAAAAATTTTATTTAAATTTAACAAAGGAATACAAGATATTTAAATACAAAGTTTACATGTGTATTTTTTAGTGGTCACAAAGAATTACAGAGGTAACAGTACAAAATAAAAATATTTTATTAAAATATTTAATCCAACGAGAGAATACAAGGTATTTAAATACAAAGTTTATATATGTATTTTTCAATAGAATAAAAGATTTAATCACAAAGAATTACAGAGGTAACAGTACAAAATAAAAATATTTTATTAAAATACATAAATTTTTCTTGTAAAAAAACTTGGCGCTGCTAGACCTCGAAATTGTAAATAAATAAGGACAACAATAAATAAAAATAATTCAGAGAAGAATGCGACAGAAGTAACAAAATGATTATCAGCGTGGTGTGTATGTGCGAGCGAGTGATATGGGTGTGTGTGACGACGGCGAATAATGCGGCTTGTAATTAAGTATGGGATAAGTTTATTTATTTATTTACAATTTCGAGGTCTAGCAGCGCCAAGTTTTTTTACAAGAAAAATTTATGTATTTTAATAAAATATTTTTATTTTGTACTGTTACCTCTGTAATTCTTTGTGATTAAATCTTTTATTCTATTGAAAAATACATATATAAACTTTGTATTTAAATACCTTGTATTCTCTCGTTGGATTAAATATTTTAATAAAATATTTGTATTTTTTACTGTTACCTCTGTAATTCTTTGTGACCACTAAAAAATACACATGTAAACTTTGTATTTAAATATCTTGTATTCCTTTGTTAAATTTAAATAAAATTTTTTAATCTTATAAAATTGTTATCATACATTCTTTTTCTAATTGACACAATGTAAAGATTTTTCAAAGTAGTGCAACAATTATTTTTTGAGGCAATATATATGTTCTCTCTGTAATTGGCGCTGTAATTTACAGAGATATCATTTCTTTTTTGTAATTGTAATAGATCACTTAAAGCGCGATTCTTTTTTGATAAGGTAACATAATTTTATGATGTGTATCACTTGGGTTATAATTTTTTGGAAAAAAAGATACTAGTGCTTAGATTTTTTTAAGATTTTTCGAGATACAAAAATTACATCTACCACTTGTTACTTAGGTTTTTTCGAGGTATAATACTACTACTTTCTTTTTTTTCGAGGTAACAACGTATACACTACTATGCGTGTACTTGGCGCCTTTTTTTACCTTTTTTTGTTTAACAGTATTCGGTCGTTTACATATGTAATCACCGACTTTCAGAACTTGACAGATTGACTTAATACCCTTAAGTTTAAATAACATAAAATCTTCAATTTCTTTTACAAGAATTGTGTTTAACTTTTGAATTTGTTTCCAAATGATAAAACATTTTGAGATTCTTGACAGTAAAGCAGTTAAGAATAAAATATAAGTCATTATGAATTTCAGAGAAATATCGAATTGATCCGTAATAAACGGATTACAATGTGTGACTCATATATGAATAGATGTGATTATTTTAATGGTCATATATGAATAGATATGACCGTCTATATGACTTTGTATGAACATGCATGGTTAAACCTGGCCAATTTTCGGATCTGATCATATAAACAATAATATATGATCATACATAATTAGACAAAATTATTTTTTCTCGGGGCGCAACTGTCAGTAACAGGGATTACAGAATTACGGAGATATAGAAAGATAATCAAAGTGCGATGGTTTTGATTATAGGGGTTTAGAAGCTTTATGGGGCTCTATGGTTATGGGGTTATGGGGTTTTGAGGATTATAAGATCAAGGGGTCATGGGGTTAATAGTTTATGAGGGTTTTAGGGCCAAACAGCTTAATTAAAGCGATTATTGAGATGAGACAAGTCGTATAAATCCTAAAGTAATTATAAAGTAATTTTTTTAAATTATCTTTATAATATATGGTATATAAACTCTACTATAAATATATATACCATATATTACAAAGATAATTTAAAAAAATTACTTTATAATTACTTCATAATTCTAATCTTTATTTAAACCAAATGGGAAGCTATTTCTTTTATATGTATCGCAGATTGGATTAGTTGATCTTCTAAAATCTATTGGTGTAATTCCCGATTTTATAATCGGTCACTCCATTGGTGAACTAATCTGTGGATATGCCGATGGTTGTTTAACGGCTGAAGAAACGATTCTGTCTGCATATTTCATCGGTTTAGCCCTTCACGAGTCGAAAATAATTAATGGCTCCATGGCTGAAATTAATCTCGACCTTGAAACCTTAAAAGTTATGTGTCCTTCGAATATCGATATAGCTTGTTACAATAGTTCTTCTAATTTTATTGTAAGCGGACCAACAAATTCTATAAAGACATTCCTCACCAAATTGCAGGTATATATCAATGGTTATAAACAATATAATTCTTTTCTTCTATCTAGTTTTTTTCATTGTTTTGTTAAAACAAGCAATTAATAATACTTATGATTTCATTCATTCTTTTAGGCGAATAGTATATCTATAAAAGAAATTTCTTGTGGTTATATACCTTTTCATAGTCGTTACATCAAACCTGCTGTAGCTAAGTCTGAAGAATACTTGAACCGAACATTACTACAAAAAAAGTTTCACAGCTCAAAGTGGCTGACAACATCCTCTTACGAGTACTCCAATACTATACCTTTATGTTCAAAATATTATACAAATTACTTGTTGTCTCCGGTGTTATTCGCAAAGACGATACGTTTAGTTCCAAAAGATATCGTCACGATTGAAATATCTCCTCAGAATATTCTTCAACACATTTTAAACAATTATTTATACTCTACAGTAACAAACGTAGCGCTATATGAACGAACCGAGGATCATAATAATGAGATATTTTTAGAATCTATCGGAAAACTATATAATGCAGGATTGCAGCCACAAATTGCAAATCTCTATCCGACAGTGGAATTTCCTGTAAGCCGCGGTACCCCAATGATTTCTCCTCTCATAAGGTATGCATATTTTTTGTTTAGGCACAAATGGACAAATTATCGAAAAACATACACTTTTCATAAATTTTGAAATATTTAGGTGAAATAGTCAGAAGAGAACATGTTCAATATAACAGCGAATTGGAACTTTGAACTCTTTTTCAAACTTTTGTCATCTAATTTCAAAATCACATCTCTGTATTTTGAAAACATTCTATCACCTTACTTATGTCAAAGATAAATGTATTCTTATACATATGTTAATCTTTTTATGCCTATTACAAACAGCAGATAACAGTGATATTTTAGAATCTGAGCTTCAATTTTACATCAAATCTTGAATTGAGTAATTTCTACAATTAATTCGTTTACACGAACATTATATAGATATAGATATAAATATAGATATAGATTTTTATAATGACGTTTGCAGATGGGATCATTCAGAAGATTTGTATGTAATGCAAATTCATCAAAAAAAAAAAAAATTGACAAAAAGGAAATAGTTGTCAGTATTAATACAATTGAGGAAGATTTTGCGTATTTAACAGGCCATGTCGTTAATAAAAAAAATTTATTTCCTGCCATGGGATATCTTTTTTACATCTGGGAAATGATCGCATCGTTAAAAAACCAAGAATATATCAATACACCAATTGTATTTGAAGACGTTAATTTTATTCGTGCTACAGTACTATCACAGCAAAATGAGATTGAATTAACTTTCTCGATCCAAGAAGGTAATATTATTACGTAAACAACTAATTTTCTAGCGTGTTTTTTATTTTTTAATTAGATTTTAAAACTTATGCTATTTTTATGGCGCAATATATACTATAATTAAAATGTAAAAAATATGCAGAGAAATATATGAGAATAACTAATCTTAAGGCGGAATCTTCTTTATTTTCACAAGTCAACTGCTTTTGTAAGGTCTATATTGACATATTTATATTAATTTTGATTTCTTATAAAATTATATTACGTTTAATGAATTTATATCTATATCTAGGTAGCAATAGGTTTAATATAATCGAAGGAGATAATGCTATTGTTACTGGAACAGTACGAATTCCAACCAATATTGAAAATGAAAAAATATCAGCTAATCTTGCTAAATGTATCGATGGTGAAGAAGAAATGAGTACAAAAGACATCTACAAAGAATTAAGACTTCGCGGTTATCAATATGCTGGCGCATTTCGTGGATTAAAAAGCGCATCGTTTACTGGATCAAACGGCCATATCGCATGGACATGTAATTGGGTGACATTTATGGACAGTATGTTACAGATGATGATTTTAGGGCAGAACTCAAGAAGCCTTTATGTTCCAACAAGAATTCGCAAACTGACTATCGATCCGAAATATCACATACAGATAATTCAGGATTATTCACTTGAAGATAGACGTAAGTAAAATAAATGATACAATGCGGCCAATTTGCCTGACAAATAAATTTTATTCGCTACGTTGCAGAATTCTCTGTTCGTCGTTACAAGTCTTTAGACGCTATAATATCTGGAGGAATAGAAATTTGTGGCACTGTGGCTACACCTATATCTCGTCGACAAAAAGTAGTTAATACCGTTCTTGAAGAATACAAATTTGTTGCTCATCGTGATTTAGGTACTATATCGTTGCAAGATGCAATAAGAATGTCGATGCACATTGCACTCGAATGTTGCAATATGATAAATGTTAAAATTATCGAATTTGTCGATGATAGTGACAAAGTGGTACCAGAAGATTTAAATTCTCCACTTATTAGTGAAATCTTAAATAATTTACCGCAGATTCGACACCACACTAAACTCGTGACGACCCACCAGAAATTCCCAAATATTTCTTTGCCCGACAACGTTTCTACAACGGAAATTACGAAGTTGTCGAAGGACGAGAATTGTTTGATGGTCCTTGGTTTCGATATTTTGACAAAAAATAGCAAAAAATTATATAAACAGTTGCTGTCTCTGTTAATGCCACAGGGTTTTCTACTGACTTTGGAGAAATCCGGTGCAGTCTACGATTATTCATGCCTGAAAACGTATGAGTTGGACATCATACTGGAAAAACAAATAAATGACAAGAAGCTTTTGTTATTAAGAAAAACACGAAATATTGCGAAAAACCAGCGGATTGTACATGTGAACAATTACGAATTTTCGATGGATAGATGAACTGAAATCAATCATGAATGTGCAAAACGAGACTGGTATAGATACGGAGATACTTCTCGTCTCGGAAGAAGACTTCGAATGCGGGCTACTCGGTTTTATTAATTGTTTGCGAAAAGAACCAGGCGGCGAAATGATTAGAAGCGTATTTATTCAAGATGACAAAGCGCCTACATTTTCTTTGCAAGAACCATTGTACATGAAGCAGTTGCAATTGGATCTACCCATCAACGTTATACGTTCCGGTAACGTTTGGGGTTCATACAGGCATTTTCCATTACCATCATTGGAACCAAGACTCGTCGACAGCGCTTACGTTAAACAGACGGTGGGTCAAAAAATTCTATTGTTTATTATTAAATTGTAATTATTTATGTTTCTTTGTAATAGGTGCAAGGAGATTTGAGTACTCTCTGCTGGGTACAGAAAAGAATGTCTCGCATTAACCATAAAAATCTCGTTAATGTAATTTATACGTCTGTTAATTTTAGAGATATCATGGTAGCTACTGGCAGACTTAATGCTGAAACTATCGCACCGTTCGAACGCGGTAACGACTGTTTCATTGGCTTAGAATTTGTTGGTTTCAATACGCATAAACAGAGGATAATGGGATTATGTTCACACGGGTATAATATCAATACATATGCGATAGAAAGAACTTTTTGCAATTGACAGTATTAATTTTAATTTTATCTGAATATCATTAATTCGTATTAATAACAATTCAATTTAATTAACGTTAACTTAAATTTAATATTAAATTAAAAAGATGCATGATATACGTCATTTTAAAGTAACGTTTAGATAAATAAATATATTTTCCAAATTTTTATGCATAGAGGAATGACGAACATTCTTATGGCTGATAAATATCTCAGTTGGATTATACCTGACAAGTGGACAATGGAAGATGCAGCAACGATTCCGTGTGTGTACAGCACGTGTTACTATGCTTTATACATGAAGGGTAAAATGAAAAAGGGAGACAAGGTCTTAATTCATTCTGGTACTGGAGGCATTGGTCAAGCTGCGATCCATCTTGCACTTCACGAAGGTTGCGAAGTGTTTACGACAGTTGGAACTGCCGAGAAACGACAGTTTATAAGAGAAACGTTTCCCTCCATTCCCAAAGATCATATCGGAAACTCTCGAGATACAAGCTTTGAACAAATGATTATGCAGCGTACAAAAGGTCGTGGGGTGGATATCGTATTGAATTCCTTAGCCGAAGAGAAATTACAAGCATCTGTTCGCTGTTTAGCAAATGGTGGCCGTTTTTTAGAAATTGGAAAATTTGATATGGTTTCTAATAATTCCTTGGATATATCTATCTTTTCTAAAGATATCAGTTTTTATGGCATTTTATTAGACAAATTATTCTATTCAAACGCAGAACAAAAGTCAAGGTTGTGGAAAAAAATAACAGAAGGTTTAAAAGACGGTGCAATTAAACCACTATGCAGAAGAGTCTTCGAAAGAAATGAAATAGAAGCTGCCTTTAGATATATGGCCGCTGGAAAACATATTGGCAAGGTACAATTATTTCTTAATATACACAAAAATATGTAATTATGATACAGAATATTTTATCATATCAAATTAGAAACAATTCTTTGTTTCTAATTAATGCTATAAAGGTAGTAACAAATGTATGTTTATTTAAATTATATTTGACCAAGAAACTTTTTGTATTTATAGATATTAATAAATAACGTTAATTATTAATTAATTAATATTAATAATAAAATTAATGATAAAATACGAAACAATATGAATAATAAAATAAAATATGAAATCTTTGTTATTTATAATTTATTACTTTATAGAAAAAACAATTGTTATATATATATATATTTAATTGCTTATTCGCAGATAATTATCAGAGTTCACAAAGAGGAAGAGCCTTTGGATGCTCCACTACTCGCTCATCCACGATATCATTGTCTGGATCATAAATGCTACGTTATTTTGGGTGGACTTGGCGGATTTGGTTTAGAACTAGCAGATTGGTTGACTCTTCGAGGTGCAAAAAATCTGGTATTAACATCACGAACCGGGATTAGAACAGGTTATCAGCAATCAAGAGTAAAGCTATGGCGATCTTACGGTGTGGATGTACAGATCGTGACAGTCGATGATAATTTGAAACACTGAAGATTGTGAATCCCTATTAAAATTTGCTGAAGAAAGAGCACCAGTGGATGCCATATTTAATCTTGCAGTTGTTTTAAAAGATTGTATATTCCAAAATCAATCACCACAAACGTTCGAGGATTCGTTCAAATCGAAAGCATGGATGACGAAGAAAATGGACGAATTGTCGAGAACGATATGTCCACAACTTCGACATTTTGTCGTTTTTTCGTCCGTGTCGTGTGGAAGAGGAAACGGCAGGCCAGACAAATTATGGGATGGCTAATTCCGTAATGGAGAGAGTTTGTGAGAAGAGGATGAAAGAAGGATTACATGGTTTAGCGATACAATGGGGTGCTGTTGGTGATGTCGGACTCGTGGCAGATATGCAAGAAGAAAATAAGGAATTGGTTATTGGAGGTACATTGCAACAACGAATATCTTCCTGTTTGAATACATTAGAAGTATTTTTGTTACAAGATCGACCTGTCGTAAGCAGTATGGTTGTTGCTGAAAAAGCAAAAATTGGCGGATCAATGAATATTTATGAAACAGTTGCTCATATGATGGGTAAGCAGTTTTATACAAAGCTAAACAAAGAAATATACTAAATACATATAATGCCATGAAATAAGAGTGAAATCAAAATGTTATTCCAAGTATATTTATTGGAATTAAGTAGGTAATATCTCAAAAAATATATTTTTTGCACAAAATTAAATTTACAGGAATGCTTATAATATTTGGAAAACTATCTCTCACAATTGCAGTAGACTTAATTCTTTAAGTCTCTACGTGTTTCTCTCATTTAAATTATTATTGTATAACTTGGGTTCTAATCAAAATTTTTAGATTGCAATTGATATTTAGAAGAAAAAGGAGTTGTTTTTTCCGAAAATCTAGTCAGCCATAAAGTGGGATATCTGAAAGAAAGAAAGAGAAATAATTGCTTGATAAGGACCCAAACCTGAGGGTCGTAAAATCGTTTTTTATACACTAGTTGCCAATTGTTGTCGAGAATAATAAACATTTTTTGTTTAGAGCATTACGTTGACTTTTTTAGACATAAATCGGTAACCCTTTTATTATTAGCAATTTTTCTAATTCTATTATATTCTTTAGTCTTTTCTACCCTATATTTCATATATAATTCTTTAAGATTTAGTTGATTGGAGCTAGCATTATACGCGATCAAAGGTCCATACACGAGGTTTACGAAAACAAAGCTTCCTCTATGAGGAAGCAAAATATAATTATTTTATAATTTTATTATAATTTTATTAGTCTCACATTAATAAAAAATTATTTAAGACAATTTTTTTAGAAAATAACAGATGACAGCTGTATGTGCACAAATTAGTAAAATTTTTAATTTTTTTTCGTCCCCGATATGAAATCGTGTGTCGCGAGGTAGATTTTTGTGCGTAGTTTAATTCTGTAAAAGGATTTTGCTACTTTGTAAAACCAATTCAAAGATTACTTAAAATAAAAAAATGTCGGTAACTACTGCCACTATAGAATCCCCTAGTAGTTGATTAAAGAAATGCACTTTTATATACATATAGTCATTTACTTGCCAAAAAATTATTTTTCAATAACATACATTTAGTGACATACAGATCGTTTGTGTTCGCTAGTTTCGCTCCTTAACCCTTTGTAACTCATGTTATCAAAAATAAAAAATATGAAAACTATTTTAAATTGATTTACAACAGATAAATTTATGATTTAGAATGTTGATGGAAACTTTGCCGGTTTGCCCTTACGAAAAAGTAGTACTGAGTACTGAGTTATCAGATATATATAGATACTGATAGATAGATACTGATTGCTAGTACTACTTTTTCGTAAGGGTGTAACAGTTATGTCACCAGGAGTTACAAAGGGATAATTCATTACTTAAAGAATAAACTTTTTCTTGCATGTATTTCTTATATTATTTCAAATTTCTTTTAACGTTTTACAACATTAGAAGATTTCCTAATAATTTAAAAAATTTCAAATAAGATGCATACCAATATGTGCTAATTACAATGTTTCCATTTACTAAGCATTTGTATTGAAATAGCTAAGTGCTTAAACATATAAAAAAATGTAACAATTTGATTCTTGATTAAAATTTTTGTATATTCAATTTTAAAAGATTAAATAAATTAATATATAATTGATTTTATTATACAATTCTTATTTTATTTCGAACAAAATAGGATTAAAGAACATAAACGCAATACCATCAAATATGCCATTGGCCGAAATGGGTATGGATTCAATGATGGCAGTAGAAATTAAGCAAATGTTGGAAAGAGAGTTCGATATTTCCTTGACAACGCAAGACATTAGAACTCTAAATTTTGCTAAACTAAAACAAATGACAATTACAGGCATACAAGAAAAGATACAAGATACAAATAAAATTGAGCCAAGTAATTTGGGAAGCATTGACATGCTGATTCGAAAAACGAAGGATGCAGACTTTGTTCCAGATATTCTTGTAGAATTTATTACCAAGAAAGAGGTTGATCGAGGTAATATATTTCTCTTACCAGGAATCGAAGGATGTTCAAGCGTATATAAAACTATGGCATCAGGAATTAAATCTTCGGCAACGTGTTTGCAACATGGTGTACTTAATATTCCTGACGACAGTCATTCAGTGATGAAGTCAGCCGCTTATTTGCTGCCTGTAAGGAGATTAAATTTAATTAAAATATTTATTTTAATTATTTTTAAATAGTTTATAGGTATATATATATAAATAATATTTAACAATTAAAGGTATAAATCTTTTGTATTATACCACAGCTTACACATACATTTATGTTTATTTTCTTAGCACATATTAAAGAAAATGAAAGATCAAAGGAAATTTCTAATAGTGGGTTATTCGTTCGGATCCTTAATTGCCATTGAATTAGCAAGATTATTAGAAGCTAAAGATTTCTCAGGACGGTTAATACTAATAGACGGAGCTCCTGACCAAATGAAAATTTTGGTTAATCAATATTTTCACTGTGCTTCACTAGAAGAGTTACGAAGTACAGTTTTACTTGGTTTATTGGGAATGTACACTACAATTAACAAAGAAAGCGGTTAGTGAATTATAAATAATACATTTTGATTTTTTATTGTAAAAATTATTTATCTAATTTTAATCTTATATAAATTTAAATAAAATGAAGTCGTTCGTTTGTCGTTGTTTAAACGTATAACATTATCACAAGTGACAGTTTTACAATATATGACTTTCGATATAAAACACCATAAGTCTTCGCATCATAATTCTTATTTTGCTCTTCGACTTTTATATTCATTGTCAGAGAAATAGGATGTGCGTTCGATTTTAATTGCAGTAAAAACTAATATGATTAATGCGTGTATTTTTCACTTTTATCTTTTTGTTTACCGGTCTTTATATGCTATCTTAACTTTTTACACTGAAAATGATCTGATGACAGACTAAAACGTATATTAAAGTATTATTGTAATTAAAAATTACAATACGATCACCTTGTTGTGCCTTTTTTATGACGCTTTTTTATGTAGAGATTTAGGAATTTTAATAAAATAAACAAGGATAACAACAGATTTTACCATCGTTCGAGAATTTAATATATCTTTTGTATTATCTACTGATAAAATGCAGATGTTATTTTAGCATATTTATTATTAATGCCAGACTAGAGTCAATCTCAACAGGGTCTTCTTTCCCCGCTAATTTTTCCAAGCCCGTTCCCTTGGCAGTGGTTTCGCTAGATAGTAGATAGAGACAGTGGAAATCTCGTTAATCCATTCATGCACGTCACTGATAAGATGACGATGTTATTTTAGCATATTTATTATTATTAACCATACAAAATGCAAAATTTTCTTATTTGCAGCTTGCGTTAGAGCTGAATAAATGTAACACGGACGAAAAATTAAAAGTATTTCATGCTTACTTCCCGAAGGATTTAAATGTATTGACCATCGAAAATCAAAAGCTTATATATTTCACAATTTACAATCATATTGTCGCTGTACAGGATTACGATATCTCATCATTACCTCGCCTTAAATCATCTATAACATTGCTAAAACCCACATTTCCGATTGCTTCTTTTACTGAAGAGGATTATGGTTTACATAAGGTAAATAAATCTATAATTTGGATAGATATTTTTGAAATAAAACTAATAACAAGAAACTTATTATTTTTAGGTTACCGAAGGTAAAGTGCAAATTCATTATGTGGAAGGTAATCATATCACAATGATGGACAACGACAAAATCATATCAGCTATTAACGAAGAATGGATAGAAGATAATAAGATAGAAGATAAAATAATACAATAAATATATATATACTTTACCGGGGCGCGGTAAAACATTAAAATAAAATATTTTAAAGATATTATATATCAGGAAATAAGATGTCTTTCTGATAATACGTTATCCTGCAATACGTCTTTAAATTTTAAAATAAGCATGTATAAAGAAATATATACGCTTAAATTTTAGTGTTTAACAACATATTTCGAGAAGTGAAGAATCCAATTAATTTCAGACAATTATGTTTCTATTATGTCTTAAGAAGGACTATATCATAATTGTCCGGAATCGATTTAATTCTTCTCAAAATATATTGTTAAACAAAAATTTAAGAATACATATCTTTTAATATATGGTCATTTTAAGGTTTAAGACGTATGACAACTTCTCAAGGATAACGATATATTTGATGTATTCTAAGCAATTATCATATGGGAACGGTAAGATATATGTAAAATGTTTTAGAAAAAACTTTTATGAAATGTACGTTATAACTGTGTATTTAAATTTTCCAAAAATCTAATAAAAGTCTTCAAAATACTTCCACTATCATTATTATTTTCCTGAAAGAACTATTTTAAGCCCAGTTTAGGCCCCGAGTGAACAGTCATATGAGTCTTATATTAATCGATAGGGGGGTACTCACAAAGTACGAAACAAAAAGTTTTAAAATTGCCTAATTGAAATCTGATGATTGTACGGACCTAACCTAAATTATAAATTATTAAAAAATAAAAATTTATTATTATTTTAAAGTACTCTTCAGACCATTCAACTTTTGTCTAAAAAATGTTTTTCCATCTTTTATAGTTTCGGAAATATTCGGCCCGAAAGAGAAAAATCAATTTTTTTCAAAAGGATGTTTTAGCCCCTAAATATGCGTATGGACACGCATAAAAAAATACATGTCCCTTATTTTTGTCTAAAAAAACAACAATTTAAAAGCTCATCAAAGTCGGAGAGGGACACTTTCCGTACCTTTCTTTGTTAGCCGGGTTAATAAACTGTATTAAATATATTCTAGACATATTATTTCAATGTCTTTGGTATAATCCGTTATCGCCTATCACCGCGGAAAGGCTTGGATGCAGAGAAATCAGATCAGACCAGTGGTACATGGTCATAATAGCGAACTTTGGACAGCTTTAGAGGACTCGTTACAAAGTTGTGCCCATGGAACTTTTTAATCCTCTTTGATGCCCTACAATTCTAGCCGTGTCTGATTGCTGTTCACTAAGGGCCCATTTTTTCATATAAAACTGGACATAGTCCCTTTATAGATTTCTTTTATAAATAAAAATTAAAAACATTTTGATATATCTAATCTATTCATTTATAAATGATAACTTATTCTACAACATTACATCTTTCAGAAATAAGACAAAAATTTGTTATACGCGTTGCTATCGCTTTTATATATTAGAACTTGTGGCTCTTTTGTGCAGCTCAGTACGACATTTCTAACATTACATTGCAGATTATAAATAATATTATAGTAAGAGATCGAGAGTAATAAAAGGATAAAGAATTTTACTTTATATACCCCAAGGGGCCTTAAAGGGCGTTTTTTTTTTTAAGGGACGTACCCAATCCTAACCTCCAATTCATCCACTACCTTACTGTTTCCTTCTTTTGGACCAACGGTTTAACGTCTCTTCCGAAAGACGGAGCCCAGTTTTCTCCGCATCTTGCACGGAGGGGCGCGGTTTTTCGGAAAAAAACTTTTCCATGATTTATGGCTCTAGTGGACTCGAACCTGGTTCCTCAGATTACGAGTCTGGCGCTCTACCACTAGACCACACCGCCGCCCTGATTGAGAGTAATAATAATTTTGTTATTGTTGTTTCCTATAATTACTAAACCTTCCGTTTTTTTCAGTCTCTATAGATTATTTTGTTTTTCTATACTATTATTATAAAGAGACAGAGTTTGTCGGTTTGATTGTTTGTGTTCGATGATCTCGGAAACCAATAAACCAAATTTTTACCAAAAGTATATGAAATAGGGGTAGAATTTCTCGGGAAATGTCATTATGCGTATAGTTTTTTGTTGCCGATTTTCTGGAAACCGGTTTTTTTAATTTTTCTAATTTTTCAAGAAATAATTGATCGAATTTTAAAGAGTTGTATAGTAGTAATATGGTTTATTTCTAATTCTGACGAATTACAGAAATGGCGTTTTGTAGGGACGTACCCAACCCTTTACAACTTTTCTCTTATTCTACCCGACCTGGCCATATGCGACCCTTCACAAACTGGATCCTCCCACCCCTACGCGGGGACTTGGTTGGACTTACCTGCGGGAGACCCATGCACACACATACTCACACTCCTCCGACCTAACCTAACCCCCTGTACTACTTGACTCTGTGCAACCCTTCTGTTTCTACTCTCCTCTTTCCTTTTATCCTCCCACTCCTTAAGCCATCAATAACCCTCTTCTGTCTCCCTCTCGCCTACTATATCATCTAATACTACTCTGCTAGTACTTCTCCATACGCACCGTTTCATCAAATGTTCCAGAGTACCATTTTCCCTGCCACATATATTACAAATTCTTTCCTCCTCTCGCAACCAGTATTTGTTTTCTAACTCCTCATTCCCGCACCTAGCTCTCGCTCTCCTTTTATGACTACCTCTCTCCCCCTTTCTCCTCAAGTATTCTGGGAGCCCATCCCCCTTGATCCTCTTATATCGTTTATTGTATCTGGCCCCCTCGATTAGTATCTTTTGCTCTTCCCTTTGTCGTCTTCTATCTTTACTACTTAGCTCTTCTGCCACACATCTTCCCCTTTCTCTCCATTGTTCCAGATTCGCCTCTTGTACTCCACACCTATTTAAATAATCCTCTCTCTCCAACCTCCCTCTTGTCAATGTTCCTCTTCCCTCCCTTTCCCTGATACATTCCACCACCCATCTTCTCCGACCATATCCTTGTCTTGCTTTTTCTTTAAAGTTCATCGCCAGCTTGGCCGTTCTAATTCTTATCTTGTCTCTCTCGGTTTCCTCCAAGACCACATAACCTGGTGTGCATCTCTCCAGGCCTAGTGACCATCTCAGATATCGTGCCTCCACCCCCTCCACGTTACCATACTCTAACCAACCCCACACTTCCGCCCCATATACCAACACGCTCCCTACTAAACTGTCGAATAACATCATCCTCCTCCCCCAATCGTTCGCAAACTTCCTTTCTCCCAAACTCCATGTCTTCTTCATCACTAGCGTTGCTCTTCTTACCCTCTCCCTAATATGCTTCGTATGTCCTCCATTTCTCTGCAGTGTAAATCCCAGGTATTCAAACTCCTTCACCTCTTGAATTTTCTGGCCTTTCCAGTACCAGTCTTTCTCTTTTTCCACCCCCCCTCCCCTTCTGAATCTCAGGATCTTGGATTTTCCCACGTTCAATTCTAACTTCCTCTTCCTCAAATACTTCTCCAGCCTTTTGATCATCTCCTCTAGCGCCTCTCCCTCTCTGGCCAGCAGAACGATATCATCCGCGTAGGCCAGTGACCAAATCCTGCCCTGCCCAATTCTCATGCCTCCTACCAACCCCCCGGCCAACTCCTCTTCCAGGTCTGATATAAAGATGGAGAACAGCAACGGGCTCAGAGGACATCCTTGTCTCACTCCCTTTGTCGTCCAAAAGGAGCTTGACTCCCTGTCCCCCACCCTGACCCTGTTACGGGTCTCCTGGTAAATTTGCTTTACCCTCTCCGTTAGACCTCCCCTTACCCCTCTCTCGGCCATCACCCTCCATAACACACTCCTGTCCACCCTGTCAAAGGCTCCCTTTAAATCAATAAAGAAGGCATTCACCTTCTTTCCGGCGCCATTCAACTCCCTGTCGACCAGGTGGTTCAAGATGAAGATGTTGTCCATTACCCCTCTTCCCTTCCGGAAGCCAGCTTGGGTCTCCGGAAGAATCTGCTTATCCACCACATCCTTCATCAATCTCTCCGCCAGCACCGCCGCATAGATCTTATAGGCCGTACTTAATAGGGTAATTCCCCTGTAGTTAGCGGGGGATTGTTTATCCCCCTTTTTATACAGCGGGGAGATTACACCCTCCTTCCACGATTCCGGCCAGCCTTCACCTCTCCACACCCCTTTGATTACCTCCTTCAACCTTTCTCTCACCTGTCCCCTGCAGAACTTCCATGCCTCACTTCTTATGCCATCCGGTCCCACCGCTTTCCCCCTCCTGAGTCTCCTTATCTGTTTTTCAATCTCTTCGTCCGTGAGGTCCTCTTCGTCGTCACCCCCTCTCCTTTCCTCCCCTATAATCTTTTCATCTGTCCCCTCTAACACACCCATGAAATGCTTCCTCCAATCCTCCATGGATATCTCTTCACTCACCTTGTCCCTGGCCTTCCTTTCTTTGTTGATATATTTCCAAACTTCTGACTCCGTCCTGATTCCATTCAACTCCTCCATTTCCCTTTTACTCCACTCTTCTCTCTTCTTCTCACAGAGCTCCGCTAGTTCCTTTTTCCCTTGCAACACCGCTTCCTTGCATCCACCCCCTCTCCTCCACCTCTTTAGTTTTCTTTCTGCTTTTTTTTTCTTTCTGGTGCACTCTCTGTCCCACCATTTCTTGTAACCTAGTTTCCTTTTTCTCCATCTGACTTTCTTCTCTACTACCGCCTTACTCACTTTACCTCTTAGTTCCTCCCATTTCTCCAGCACGCCCCCTTCAGACAGACTAATCTCCTCCGTTCTTTCAGCGAAGATTCTTGTGCTCTCTTCATCCCAGCACTGTATTGTCCTCTCCGTCTGTCTTCTTTCCTCCTTTCTCCCCTCCCTCTTCAGACCTTCTTTCGACGCCCATACACTCACCAAAGGCATATGGTCTGATTCTATTCTGCTCTTGACCTCAAATTCCTCTAGCAGGTCCCATCCTTCTGTGTTAACTAACAAGTAGTCTATAACCGACGCCCCTCTCGCCCCTACGTACGTAAATTCTCCCTCTTCATCACCCTGCTTTGTACCATTGGCCAGGCACCATCCCCCTTCCTCTACCCATTCTAACAAGCACGCTCCTTCCTTGCTGACCTTTTTGTCCTTAGACCTTCTTCCTTCTACTACCCCATTTCTGTACACCCCCCCTTCTTCCCCAGTCCAGGCGTTAAAGTCCCCTCCAATCATCATCAGCTCTTCCGGACACTGCTGCTCTGGGCTAGCTATTTCTTCCCTAAATTCCTCGGGACCATCCTTGGCGTAGACCGTACTGATTGTCCACTTGTAGCCACCTCCTGGTCCCTTCCACTTCACCAAGCCTCTCCTACCGTCGTCGACCTCTTCCGTCATCATTACACCTTTCCTGTTTCCAATGATTATTCCCCCACTTCCCCTACCTCTACTCTGCTCTCTCACCGCATATTGCACGTGCCAATCGAACTCAGACGGTAGATTCCTTATCCAGACTTCCCCCTCATCTTCCCTTATCCACGTCTCCACCATACCAACAAAGTCCAGCTGTCTTATAAACTCCCAGAAGTCCACCCCTTTTCCCTTGAGCCCAGCTACGTTCCAAAACCCTATCTTAATTTTGCCCCTAACCTTGTCGGGGCTCGGGCTTCCCTGATCCCGCTGTCTCTGCGGCGACTTTCCGGGCGTTTCCCTTTTCTGCTCTTCCCTCCTTACTCCGAAATTTCTTCTCCGTTTGCTCCAACAGCGAGACATGTTCTTTTCTCTCAATCTGTCTCCAACTGAACCATCTATCCACCAAAAAGACTCTTCTGAATCTAACGTTGGTATGCTCCCCCCATCCTTTAACTACCCTCGCGATGCCTCTCAGTCTCCATTGAATTTCCTCCTCCTCCTTGGATAACAATTCATCCATGAAAATCGGCTCCTTCCCTAACTCTTTCTTCCTTCTTAGTATCTCCATCTTTGCTGCTAGGTCCTTCACTTGAACACCCAGTCTCGCCTCTCCTCTTGGCTTTCCTTCCCGCCAAGCGTTCTCGACCAGATGGCCTAGACTAAATTTCTCCTGGAGAAACTTCCTTGCTATCTGCAGCGGATTTCTACCGTCCCACTTTAGGCCACTGATCCTCAAACTTCTCTTTCTTTTTTGCTCCTGATTCTCCTGTTTCCACTCCATTAGCTCCTGCACTTTGGCTTCCAGAGCTGTTTCCTTTACCCCTGTCTTCGTCCCCTTTCCTCTCTTCACTATCTTACTCCAAGAGTGAGGTTTTTCTTCCTCTTTACCCCCCCTCCGCTACCTCCATTTCCACCTCTCTGGTCTCACCATTCTCCAGTTCGAGAATCTTCTCCCATAGCAGCTTCTTCTCCTCTTCCCACTTTGACTCTTTCCTTTTCATCTCCTCCTTTAGCTCATCTCTTTCCGTCTTCATCTTCTTCTCCAGTCTCTCAATCTCATTTACTTTCTCTCTCTTCAACTTTGCCACCTCCTCTTGCACCCCCCCTAGGATTTTCTGCAACTCTGAAATAATACTTTCTTGTCTGTTCATTCTGCCCATCCATGTTCCTTCAAATTCGAACACCGACCCCAAGTCGGAGTCAGTCTCATCTCGGTCACTACCACCCCCCTCTGATGCTGTCTTTCTTTTCTTTCTCACTGTTCGCGTCATGTCTGTCCCCCCTCCCCCTTGGCCAAGCCACTTCTCTATGTATCCCTTATGGATACCCTTCTCCTTGTCCAACATTTCCCTATTTGATCTCCTCCCCCTCTTACCTGCCCCCTCTGCAGACAAGAATCTAAAAACCGGGGTTTCTAAACTATTCCCTTTCCCATCCTCCACCTTACCTTCCGTTATGCTATCCCTATCTACCACATCTACAACGAGTGATTGGTCCGTCGCCTCACTCGGCTTCTCATTCGTCGCCGCGGCCGCGCCTTCGCTACTCGCCGCTTGGGGTCCGCACTCGGCCCCGTGCTATCACTTTCCTGCTAGTCGCATCTATTGACGTGTATACTCGGCACGATCCCTTCCATCTCTCTCCGCCTGAGACTCTCTCTCTCGCTCTAACGCCTAACCTGCTCCCTTTTCCTCCGCAAATTCCGTCCCTCCACGCGTGGCGCCTCCACTCTGCCCTACTCTAACCCTATCACACGACACACACACTCTCCGCTACCCAAAGAACACACCCCTGCCGATTTTCCACTCCTCTTTATGACAAACCGCACTTAATATTCTCGACATACAGCACACGCATGCACACTCTGTCACACCTGCCAACCAAGTCCTCTTAAAGAGTTGTATATAAAACAGGGGTAGAATTTCAAGAGGAGTGCTA
Source organism: Temnothorax ravouxi (assembly GCA_030770255.1). Classification (NCBI taxonomy): domain Eukaryota; kingdom Metazoa; phylum Arthropoda; class Insecta; order Hymenoptera; family Formicidae; genus Temnothorax; species Temnothorax ravouxi. Next base: position 49,846 of record JASTWP010001629.1, read on the forward strand.
TAAACTGTATAGTTTTTCGTTACCAATCTTTTTGAGAACCGGTATCTTTTTAGAAATCGGTTACGAAATTTTTCAATTTTTTAGGAAATAATTGAGCGAATCTCAAAGAATTATGTACGATGGAATTGAACTTCAGTCGATAAAAAAGTAATATTTTTTAATTTATAGCATTTTAGAGAGAGAGAGAGAGAAAGAGAGAGAGAGATTGATTGATTGATTGATTATTTATTATGCCCAAACATAAACTATAGGGCAAAGATACAATATAGCAAAGATATAGAATGCAACGTAATATTAATTCAGAAAAGTGTAGAAGCATGATGAAATATTGCATCATAAGTATTGCTTACAACTAATGCTTAACTAACTTAATCTAACACTATTTAAACCTAACGGAAAAATATTGCACAGCTAGACAAAGACGAAAAACCAGTCACTCAGATTCAGACGAAAACAGAAACAGAGAGAGAGGGGGGAGAGGGAGAGAGAGGGAGAGAGAGGGAAAGAGAGGGAGAAGGAGGGAGAAAGAGGGAGAGAGAGGGAGAGAGAGGGAGATTGATTGATTGATTGATTGATTGGTTTATTTATGCCATAGTCACTGACTTTAGGCAAATAAAGAATTACATCAGTATTATACAAAAAATGAAATAAAGTAAAATTAAACATAAATGGAAATAAAAATAAAAATAAAAATGAAAATAAAAATGAGTAAGAAAAGAACAGTACAATTGTGGCAGATGTGTATAAACCGCATACTTAAAATAAAAAGTAACTTAAGCCAATAGAACAAAAAAGAAATAAGGTTGACACTTAAGTTAATGAAACAAAAAAGAAATAAGTCGACACTGAAACCAGATCATGCATAACAGGCAGAGAGCAACGAAACTCTAGATCGAACTACGCTCAAGCAAAAGAAGATGGTCGTAAAGTTTACTCTTAAAACCGGCGACAGACGTTGCTGATACTACGTCAGTAGGAAGCGAGTTCCATAAGTAGACGCCTGCAAGATGAAAGGACTTATGATAGGCCTCGGTTCTGTGGATAGGAACATGGAAAGAATGAGGTGTAGCCAGACGTGATGATCGCCTAACTGAAGGGTTAGGATCAGTGAAAATTTCCGTGATGTATGTAGGAGACATATTGTGATACACCTTGTACATTTCAATGCCTAGAAAGTAGAGGCGTCGATGCTTAACCGTCAGCCACCCTAGCCGATGTCGGTAGGGCGTGATGTGTTCGTCGCGCCTTAAATTAAAAACGAAACGAACGGCACAGTTTGAAAGCCTCTGAAGCTTGTTGTTAAGTTCATCAGTCACATCATTGTACACAAGGGAGCAGTAGTCCAACAAAGGCCAGATCAAAGTGGTCACGAGTTTTACACGCAGATTAAGTGATAGGGAATTCTTGTGAAATTTCAGCTTATGCAATGTAAAATGTACTCTCTTGGAAATATGTGAGACGTGGTTTGCCCAAGACAAATCAGAACGCATAATAACTCCAAGGTTTCGTGTCTCCGTAACAAATGGGATGGAGGTACCGTTGACTGAAATGAGGGGTAAGTCACTGAGATTTAAATAGCTAACATGACTCCTACTTCCGAGAATCAGGACTTTGGATTTCCTGAGATTGAGAGTCAATCCATTGCACGCAGCAAACTCAGAAATGACACCCACGTCGTGAGCAACGAGTTGCAAGGCGACATTAAGTTGGCTAAGAAGACTTCCTACGATAAATCTGCGTGTCGTCAGGCAAACACAATGTGCTCGGTGAACCTGAGGAAGGCTCCGATATCATTAATGAAAAGAGAGAAAAGGAGAGGGCCTAAAACGGATCTCTGCGGAACACCAAAAGTGACGGACAACCATCAGTCAGAGAACACTCCCTCAAGGTCAACGACAGCTTGAGATCGACCAGTAAGATAAGAAAAAATTAACTTGAGGGCAGAATCAGAAAACCCCAATCGCCTGAGTTTAGTCAGCAGTAAAAGATGATAGACAGTGTCAAAAGCCTTGCTGAAGTCGAAAAGGACAAGGATAAGTACTTCACCTATGTACATCAACGGCGCACTTTATATCATGAAATAGGTAATCGCAGCAAGGCTGACTGGGTGGAATAACGCTTGCGGTATCCAGACTGCCGATCGTCAAGAATATGATGAGCATTGATAAAGTCCGTGATTTGGCGATGTAGAACTCTCTCAAACAACTTAGAGAGCTCGCACAAGTTGGCAATGGGCCTCGTGTCTGAAGGAGAAGCGGGAGATTTGACTTTGGACAGCGGGCGAAGTATGGCTCACTTCCACAGGGACAGAAAGTGACCAAGTTTGAGATAACTATTGAAAAGTGAGGTTAGGAGATTACCAATACTAGGCAGGGCTAAGGCTATAGGCGTAAAGTGGAAGTTGATCGTAACCTGAAGCTAGGGAAACGGAGGATGAGGAAACGAAATTGCGTAGATCTTCACTGGTTATAGAGGTAAAACTGAAAAGTGGAGCATTAGGCACTATGGATGAGATAATGTCGGAAAATTGAGATTGAGAACATGAAGGAAAGCAGTTGGAGATAGAGGCATAATGAGCATTGAGAGTATCAGGTGAAAAGAAGTTAAGCGGTGAGGACAAGGGCGACTCAACAAGGCCAAGATTGGTAAGCTCACGCCATAATCTGGATGGGTCTGAAATTGCACTCAATCTTGACATGTTAAAGTGCTCTCTGGCCTGTCTCAAATCATTAGTGAGACTATTCCTATATTGCTTATAAATATGAAAATCTAGAACGCTACCAGATCTTCGAGCATTATTGTAAAGACGATTGCGATGCCGAATTCTGCGAGCAAGAACATTAGTAAGCCAAGGCGCAGATGGACGAGTAACGCTGAAAGTGCAGATAGGTGCATGCTTGTTTAAACTGGCAGCAAAGTCTGTGACTATGGTTTCAAGGATAACGTCCAAGTCAGGCTCACCGAGATCCGCATCGCCAAAATCAACAGCAAAAGAAGAAGACAACGTTGAGGTGAGAGTTTGAACAAAACTCTGCTCATCAAAATCCTTATAGTTCCGGCGAACCAAAGTACGCTTAGCAAGGGACGGAACCGCAAACGAATACGTCAACTCAATAAGATCATGACCGTTGATGAAGGGTACATCCGACTTGCGAAACAATAATACCTTATCAGGACTATCGACAATGAAAACGTCAAGCCATGAGTCGGAGGAAGGAGTGTGATAGGTCGAATGCGACTCAACAATGTGGAGCGACAATTGTGAGACTACGTCTCTGAGGTGATTGGGTTCATACGAAGAAGCAAGGAGATTGCAGTTTAAGTCACCGGAAATAATGATATTCTTATAGTTATGCATAACCGAAGATAGAGCGTCAACATATTTACCAAAGTTTTTTCCTCTCGGTCTGCGATACATCGAAGTAAAAAGGAGAGGCTCGCATGCGTTGCCGCGAACGTCGAGAACAAGATATTCAGGCTCATTAGAGAAGGACGGAGGCGACGCCGTCAAAACACGCGCGCGCAGCGAGTCGTGGATATAGCAAGCCACACCTCCACCCTCCCTGCCCTCCCTGTCGGCACGTAACAAATAATATCCCGGGATGCGAACTAAGTCATCAGAAATGTGTGCATGAAGCCAGGTCTCTGAAATCGAGATAATATGAAAAAAGTTTGACGCTAAGAAAGCCTGGACCGACTCAAGATGGGCAGGAAGGGAGCAGGCATTGAAGCATGCAATCCTGAGACGACGCAAGGCAGAAGGGACCACATCCGCCGATACAGGTCAGTGAAGCTGCTCGAGATCAGCCTCCGAGGTTATCAATATTGGAGGCAAACCTTGGTCCTTGCGAACAAAAATCTGCCCGTCCCTGCTCCATGTATATTTATAGGACAGCTGCCTAGCCGTGACTCTAGTCCGACGTAACAAATTATAAGTGTCGGTAGGAAGTAGTTCATTAAGATAAATATGCCCGGGAATATCTTTAGAAAAAACATCGTTGACGGTAAGACGGCCCTTGCGACGCATGACCCGCAAAATATAATCAGAAATCTCTCTGGACTTGAGAGCAACTATAATCGATCTTACGCGTCTAGCGGAGTCAGCGCGAGGATCAGAGGCAGAAGCAAAGGGAGCGGCCCCATCACGCGTCATGGACACATTCCTCAGCCCCACATCACGAGTCTCGAGAACGTCGGAAACCAGCTGAGCAACGCCGAGCGCACGAAAAACCTTGACAACAATCTCATCAGGCGCATCAGTGAAGATACATGGAATGCCCGAAATGATAATGTCCGACGTTCGAGAGACCCGCGATGAGGCAGACGACCCGCGACTGGCCTGCTGAGAGCCAACCAATCGCGCGCCCCGAGCCTCCAATTCCGCAATCCGACCACCGTGATCCGCCACAATCCTTAGAACCTCGGGTATTTGGTCCAACTTTTGCGCGACATCAGCATTCACAGACTCCTGACGGCTGATGAAGGCAGCGATCTTCCTGTCGGACTCGTCCAACCTGGCGGCGATCTTCCCATCCAATTCGTCGAACCTAGCAGCGATTCTTTTTTCTGATTCGTCCAGCCTGGACAAGATCGATCGCAGCAGACCATCGGTAGATGAGGACTGCACGTTCGAAGCATCCGATACACCGCTCGAAAAGTTAAAGGACATGCACACTCGGATCGGTGACCGGCGTAAGAGGTGCATCGAGTGAGGCTGCAAGAGATCTGCAGCACTCATCCGCATACTTGTATGCAGCATACGGTTTTACACAGCCAGGGTGGAACAGCTTCTTACACTTAACGCACTCGAGTGATTGATTGGCGATCGGCTTCTTACATCTGTCACACGGTTACCCGACAATTTCCATAAAAAGGGAGGGGATAGCGTTGGTACTAACGAAAGTTCCTAGGTAGTTCATATTAAATTTCTGTGGGTTAGTCGCACTGGGTAAGTAGTTGATACATTTGGTTAGCCGAAACTTCTTTGACGTTTTGACATATGCGAGTTGTGACATATGCGTGTTTTGATATAAAGCGTATTGAAACTTGTGAAATGTGACTTAAATGAGTATTATAGAATAATGGAATGTTACTTTAGTATGAAATAATAAAGTACGTATTACAATATATTTATGTATTTTTTTTTTTTCCGACAAATTGACTGAGCCTATTTAAAATTAATAATAAATCAACATTTGTTGGATCGCTTTCAATTTCCTTCCAAATATTTTTCAGTGCGTCTTCTTGTTTTATATTTTTCCGTTCTGTCCTTGCCCAAAATTGCGGGTGCCTTTCGAAGCTGCGCATCATTTTTTGATGTTCAGTAAGATACACTGTAAATAATGTAAATAATTTAATACAAATAATTAAATATTGAAAAGTGAAAGAAAGATGAGTTTACGAATAATACATATATTCTGCAAAAAGTTATCTACTATAAGTCGTTCACAATATACCTAAAAATTCTACAATCGTTGAATGTTTCTGTAAATTGGTTTTTAACTCTCTGTTATGCCTTTCAGTGATATTGTTTGTTCGATGTCTTGTATTATAGATTGAAAACGAACTAGGTTTGAATCCATCGATCCATGTTGCTTTAAAATAACTGAAGAACGAGTTCAAGTTCTTGCAACCCTCAAAAATAATATTAGCAATTATGTGGAAGCCTTCTGTTATTAATTCTTCTGGCAAGTATGCCAAAGAAATTAACAATTTTGTTGCCGCCCAAGCTGAGTCTTTGTCTATGCCTGCCAGAAGTCCGTGTTTTTCAGCATTTTTTACTAATGCCTGCAATGAGAAATTAATATGAGGTACATACATTGACGTGTATTTTATGTATATTAATGTGTGTGTGTGTGTGTGTGTGTGTGTGTGTGTGTGTGTGTGTGTGTGTGTGTGTAGATATTTTTTATTCTTTTTCTGCTTCTTATCCATTGATGGATGTTTGCGATCACATTTTCCACCTTTTGTTTGTTCAACAGAGCGCAACACATCCTATGGTAGATGTACATCTCGAAAGCCTTTATCCATTGTAGATATCTTTAATGTCATATAAAAACCGCCGATCAAACGCATTTAATAAATCTTGGGTGCTTTCCAGCAACAACACTGTGTTACACAATTTTAACATTCATTAATCAAGAGTTTCTCATGAAGCTGGTAAAAATTATTATATTACTTGTTATAAATTGATTGATAAATTATTGTTATACGACAGATGTATGTGTTTTATATTTTAATATAATTTTTGTCTGTAAAGTTAGACATGATGTTTCACATTGAAATAAATGAGATGAATCTTTTTCAGATATAAGAAGGCGATACCGACAGCGAAGAATTACCTGATTATTTACCCGAGGAAGAAGAAGATAAGGAGGGAGTTGTGTCTCTATTTACTGGTTTAATCATTTCATCTCTCTTTAACTTTCAACAAACAACAAGGATGAAATGATGCACTGTATTTCACAGTGTCGTCTGTATACGTTGCTGGAAAGCACCTCTTATCAAATATTTGTTATTACCTGACTATAATGGAAAAAGCAGCCAATTATTTTTACATGGGGAAAAACTGTTTTTAATGCTTTATGTTCAGCTTTTTCAAAATCGCACATTGCTATGCGTGGCTCAATTTTCACAATATTGACAACAGTTGTTAACACGTCAACATAATTCTCAGTTTTTCGCCCTTTCATTATGGCGTAGACAATCGGAAATGTCTAAAATTTGAAAGAAAGTTAATTTCGTTATATGTATAAATATTATATAGAATTCCTTTTGTAAATAAATATAAAAATTAAATAATAAACTCTCTACTACTACTACGTTCTCTCTCTCTCTCTCTTTCTCTCTCTCTCTCTCTCTCTCTCTCTCTCTCTCTCTCTCTCTCTCTCTCTCTCTCTCTAATAAATTAATTATTTATTTTGCTTACTCTATTGTTGTGTCTCATTACAATAGTCCACAATTGACAGTTAGTATCTATCAATTGTGGTACTGTTGCAAAGGTCCCATCAACAAATATCATTTTTTCTTCGTCACTATTCATAATTTTATTTGCTAATGGTTCATCTATAAAAATAATGGCCTTTGTATCATTATCTTTTTTTATACTTTCTATAACGAAAGCATCTGGATCTATTTGCAATAACTGTTTCCAATTCTCTTTTAATAAGCACAGCTGTAAATTATTTAAATCTCGGGGAATCGAGCCAAGGTTTTGTTGTTTTCTGTGCCGCTCAATGGATTTTTCTACATTTTTTACAGTTGTTAAGGGCAGCAAATGATCGTATCTATAATATGTATGAAAAAATTACAAAATATAAGTAGTGATTAGTTATTTTTCTAATAATATTTACTATCTACTTTATTGTTTCTTATTCACTTTTTAATTATCCTTTTTTTAATAGTTCTTGTTGATTCATGAGGTAGGGCTGCATCAATTTCTGTTTTCAGTTCACTCAATTCAGCCACACATTTTTCATGCCGCTCGTGTTTCCCGCTTATAATATATTCATTATTTTTTAATGTCAATCGCGCTGTACATCTAATATCTTTATTTTTCCGGAAAGTACATTCGTAATATCTGCAGGAAAATTATTTATCATTAAATGCACCAAATGCAACATATACCCATAGTAACAGATACGAATACAATATAGTAAATTATAAGTCCAACAAACATTATGTTATATGTATGTAACATGTTACATACATAATGTTTGTTGGACTTACATGGATATTACGTGTAACTAACATACATGTTAGTTACACGTAATATGTTGTATACAGTTACATTGTTGAATAGGAAATTATAACCATCATGTACATTACATGTAATATTATGTTTGCTGGCAAGCTATCCTTTGTTTTTTCTTATATACATGTATATGCATATGTGTTTTTCTACTTTCTTAAACTAATATTTCTCTAATTCTTGTATCTACATACTTCGTATCTCCGTTAGAGCTGTTACAATGATAACTATATCCATCGTACAATAATTTTGGTTTTTGCAGTCTTGCTGTGTTGTACTTTCGCGTTTCTGCCATATCAAACAATGCAATAACAACAAACACAATATAATAAACACTTATGCATAGAATGACTAGGACAGATTGCATAACAATGGAGAAAAACAAAAGCATTCTTAAACTTGGAAATGAAAGTATTTTTAAAGCAAGGCGGGAAACACGAGCGGCATGAAAAATGTGTGGCTGAATTGAGTGAACTGAAAACAGAAATTGATGCAGCCCTACCTCATGAATCAACAAGAACTATTAAAAAAAGGATAATTAAAAAGTGAATAAGAAACAATAAAGTAGATAGTAAATATTATTAGAAAAATAACTAATCACTACTTATATTTTGTAATTTTTTCATACATATTATAGATACGATCATTTGCTGCCCTTAACAACTGTAAAAAATGTAGAAAAATCCATTGAGCGGCACAGAAAACAACAAAACCTTGGCTCGATTCCCCGAGATTTAAATAATTTACAGCTGTGCTTATTAAAAGAGAATTGGAAACAGTTATTGCAAATAGATCCAGATGCTTTCGTTATAGAAAGTATAAAAAAAGATAATGATACAAAGGCCATTATTTTTATAGATGAACCATTAGCAAATAAAATTATGAATAGTGACGAAGAAAAAATGATATTTGTTGATGGGACCTTTGCAACAGTACCACAATTGATAGATACTAACTGTCAATTGTGGACTATTGTAATGAGACACAACAATAGAGTAAGCAAAATAAATAATTAATTTATTAGAGAGAGAGAGAGAGAGAGAGAGAGAGAGAGAGAGAGAGAGAGAGAGAGAGAAGAGAGAGAGAGAGAGAACGTAGTAGTAGTAGAGAGTTTATTATTTAATTTTTATATTTATTTACAAAAGGAATTCTATATAATATTTATACATATAACGAAATTAACTTTCTTTCAAATTTTAGACATTTCCGATTGTCTACGCCATAATGAAAGGGCGAAAAACTGAGAATTATGTTGACGTGTTAACAACTGTTGTCAATATTGTGAAAATTGAGCCACGCATAGCAATGTGCGATTTTGAAAAAGCTGAACATAAAGCATTAAAAACAGTTTTTCCCCATGTAAAAATAATTGGCTGCTTTTTCCATTATAGTCAGGTAATAACAAATATTTGATAAGAGGTGCTTTCCAGCAACGTATACAGACGACACTGTGAAATACAGTGCATCATTTCATCCTTGTTGTTTGTTGAAAGTTAAAGAGAGATGAAATGATTAAACCAGTAAATAGAGACACAACTCCCTCCTTATCTTCTTCTTCCTCGGGTAAATAATCAGGTAATTCTTCGCTGTCGGTATCGCCTTCTTATATCTGAAAAAGATTCATCTCATTTATTTCAATGTGAAACATCATGTCTAACTTTACAGACAAAAATTATATTAAAATATAAAACACATACATCTGTCGTATAACAATAATTTATCAATCAATTTATAACAAGTAATATAATAATTTTTACCAGCTTCATGAGAAACTCTTGATTAATGAATGTTAAAATTGTGTAACACAGTGTTGTTGCTGGAAAGCACCCAAGATTTATTAAATGCGTTTGATCGGCGGTTTTTATATGACATTAAAGATATCTACAATGGATAAAGGCTTTCGAGATGTACATCTACCATAGGATGTGTTGCGCTCTGTTGAACAAACAAAAGGTGGAAAATGTGATCGCAAACATCCATCAATGGATAAGAAGCAGAAAAAGAATAAAAAATATCTACACACACACACACACACACACACACACACACACACACACACATTAATATACATAAAATACACGTCAATGTATGTACCTCATATTAATTTCTCATTGCAGGCATTAGTAAAAAATGCTGAAAAACACGGACTTCTGGCAGGCATAGACAAAGACTCAGCTTGGGCGGCAACAAAATTGTTAATTTCTTTGGCATACTTGCCAGAAGAATTAATAACAGAAGGCTTCCACATAATTGCTAATATTATTTTTGAGGGTTGCAAGAACTTGAACTCGTTCTTCAGTTATTTTAAAGCAACATGGATCGATGGATTCAAACCTAGTTCGTTTTCAATCTATAATACAAGACATCGAACAAACAATATCACTGAAAGGCATAACAGAGAGTTAAAAACCAATTTACAGAAACATTCAACGATTGTAGAATTTTTAGGTATATTGTGAACGACTTATAGTAGATAACTTTTTGCAGAATATATGTATTATTCGTAAACTCATCTTTCTTTCACTTTTCAATATTTAATTATTTGTATTAAATTATTTACATTATTTACAGTGTATCTTACTGAACATCAAAAAATGATGCGCAGCTTCGAAAGGCACCCGCAATTTTGGGCAAGGACAGAACGGAAAAATATAAAACAAGAAGACGCACTGAAAAATATTTGGAAGGAAATTGAAAGCGATCCAACAAATGTTGATTTATTATTAATTTTAAATAGGCTCAGTCAATTTGTCGGAAAAAAAAATAAATACATAAATATATTGTAATACGTACTTTATTATTTCATACTAAAGTAACATTCCATTATTCTATAATACTCATTTAAGTCACATTTCACAAGTTTCAATACGCTTTATATCAAAACACGCATATGTCACAACTCGCATATGTCAAAACGTCAAAGAAGTTTCGGCTAACCAAATGTATCACTACTTACCCAGTGCGACTAACCCACAGAAATTTAATATGAACTACCTAGGAACTTTCGTTAGTACCAACGCTATCCCCTCCCTTTTTATGGAAATTGTCGGGTAACCACAGTTTTACACAGCCAGGGTGGAACAGCTTCTTACACCCTTACGCACTCGCGCAAGTCGATTGATTGCGATCGGCTTCTTACATCTGTCACACACACGCGATTCCATGTTCCGTATGTAGGAAAGCCCGTGTCACACGATGCAGCCAGGATGTCCAAGAGCCCAGCCAATAGCAGCACGCAAGCGTATCAACCCACGTCCCACGTCACCAGATCCACGCACGCCACATGCACCACAAGCAGTAGAGTGCAGAAGGAGCAGATAAGAAGCACACATGCAAAAGATCCACGCCACTCTCAACTGAGGTTAGGAAACCGGCAGCTTCTTTCAACCAGAATAAATCGAATGAAGGAGACAAGTCACAAAGATTGATTTAATGCCTTCAATACGCAGATAAAAAGCCTGCCTACGCCTGTAACAAAGGAGCCCGGAGGCAGTTTACGGCAGAGATTTATCCTTATGAAGCGGGAGCAACAGAACAGACATGTACCAATACTCACGCAGAGAGAGAGAGAGAGAGGGAGGGAGAGGGAGAGAGAGGGAAAAAGAGGGAGAGAGAGGGAGAGAGAGGGAGAGAGAGGGAGAGAAAGGGAGAGAGAAGGAGAGGGAGGGAGGGAGAGAGAGATTGATTGATTGATTGGTTTATTTTATGCCATAGTCACAGACTTTAGGCAAATAAAGAATTACAAAAGTATAATATACACAAAGAAAGAAAGAAAAATATAAAACTAAAAATAAAAATACAATAAAAATAAAAGTAAAAATGAGAAAGAAAGAAACAGTATATTTGTAGCAGATGTGTATTAGGCAGGAAACAGTGGTGGAATCCGCAAAACCGCAACCCCAGCAGAAGATACAACTGCTAGTCAACCGCAAAGGATGCGCCTCCGCAATCACTGCCTCCGCTATCAAAGTCGCAAGACTAATTACTTAAAACTAAAAACTAAAAAATAAAAAGTAACTAAACTAATAAAACTAAAAAGTAACTAAACTAATAAAACGGAATAGAAATAAGTTGACACCCCAAATCAGATTGTGCATGGTAGGCAGAGGCTAGCTGGACTCTAGTTCGTACTACGCTCAAGCGAGAGAAGATAATCGTAAAGTTTTCTTTTGAAAACAGCTACAGACGTTGCTGACACTACGTCAGTAGGTAGCGAGTTCCACAAGTAGACGCCTGCTAGATGGAAGGACTTATGATACGCTTCCGTTCTGTGGATGGGAACATGGAAAGCATGAGGTATAGCCAGCCGTGATGATCCCCTAACTGAGGGGTCAGGATGAGTAAAGATTTCTGAGATGTAGGTAGGAGACATATTATGAGACACCTTGTACATTTCAATGCCTAGAAAATAGAGGCGTCGATGCTCGACTGTCAGCCACCCCAGCCGAAGTCGGTAGGGCGTGATGCGTTCGTCGCGCCTTAAATTAAAAACGAAACGAACCGCACAATTTAAAAGTCTCTGAAGCTTGATGTTAAGTTCATTAGACACGTCGTTGTACACAAGGGAGCAGTAGTCTAACAAAGGCCAGATCAAAGTGGTCACAAGTTTTACACGCAGATTAAATGAAAGGGAATTTTTATGAAATTTCAGTTTATGTAATGTAAAATGTACCCTTTTGGAAATATGTGAGACATGGCTTGCCCAAGATAAATCAGAGCGCATGATGACCCCAAGGTTACGTGTCTCAGTAACAAATGGGATGGAAGTGCCGTTAACTGTAATGAGGGGTAAGTCACTGAGATTTAAATGCTTAATATGACTCGAACTTCCTAGAATCAGGACTTTAGATTTACTGAGATTGAGGGTCAATCCATTGCACGCAGCGAACTCAGAAATGACACCTACGTCATGAGCAACGAGCTGCAAAGAGACATTCAGTTGGCTAAGAAGACTCCTACGGTAAATCTGCGTGTCGTCGGCAAACACAATGCGCTCGGTGAACCGCAGGAAGGCGCCGATATCATTTATGAAAAGAGAGAAAAGGAGAGGACCCAAAACGGATCCCTGCGGAACACCGGAAGTGACGGACAGCCAATCAGAGAACACTCCCTCAAGGTCAACGACAGCCTGAGATCGACCCGTGAGATAAGAAAAGATTAACTTAAAGGCAGAATCAGAAAACCCGAATCGCCTGAGTTTAGTCAGCAGAAATAGATGACAGACTGTGTCGAAGGCCTTACTGAAGTCGAAAAGGACAAGGATAAGCACCTCACCCACATCAACGGCGCACTTTATGTCATGGAATAATCGCAGTAAGGCTGACTGGGTGGAATAACGCTTGCGGTATCCAGACTGCCGATCGTCAAGAATATGATGAGCATCAATAAAGTCCATGATTTGGCGATGTAGAACCCTCTCAAACAACTTAGGCCGGTATTCATAATCAGATCTTATTTCAAGACCGCCTTAAGTAATATCTTAAGATGCTAATACGGCTCTGTGATTGGTTAATGACATCTTAAGATTGTACTTAAGATAGTCTTAAATATAAGAACCGACTATGAATACCGGCCTTAGAGAGCTCGCACAAGTTGGCAATGGGCCTCGTGTCTGAAGGAGAAGCGGGAGATTTGACTTTGGACAGCGGGCGAAGTATGGCTCGCTTCCACAGAGACGGAAAGTGACCAAGTTTAAGACAACTATTGAAAAGTGAGGTTAGGAAATTACCAATGCAAGGCAGGGCCAAGGCTATGGCGAAAAGTGGTAGTTGATCGCAGAGAGAGATTGATTGATTGATTGATATTTATTATGCCCAAGCAATGGCTAAAGGGCAAAGATCAGAATACAATCAAAAATGAAGGCAAGCACATGCTCACTCTCAAACAATATGCAGTTACAGGTAACCTACAACTAACGCATGCTTAAAATTAACGCAACTTAAAACTAACGCCATTTAAAGCTAGCGCAACTTAAAACTAACAGAATAATACCGCGCAAACTAAAATTAACTAAAGAATGGAATAGAAAGAACGCAAGAAAACAAAACAAAATAATAAAGGAACCAGAGAACCAGGGACCAGTCACTCAGATTCAGACGAAAGCAGAAACACACGAAGTACGTTCTTGAATGATGCCAGAGAGGATGCCGATGTAATTGTACTAGGAAGAGAATGCCAAAAATATATGGAGGAAAGTTGGAAGGAGTTTTTATAGGCAACTGTTCTGTGAGCAGGAATATGGAAGGTTTGAGTAGATAAAGCGGCTAGACGTTCAGATCTCCTAAGTGTTGGATCGGGAGAAGTAAAAAGCTCACGCAGATATGAAGGTGACCTCATATGCAGAATGCGATAAATCTGGCATCCAAGAAAGTAATATCGTCTATTTTCAACTGAGAGCCATTTCAGCTGACGTCTGAACGGTAACATGCTCGTCACGCTTGAGGTCATAGATAAAACGAATACAGCAGTTAACAAGTCTTTGTAACTTAGTGTTTAACTCATTGGTCAAATCATGGTATACGAGGCAGCAATAATCAATATGTGGCATGATCAAAGTGGTAACGAGTTTGATTCTGAGATTAGTGGAAAGAGAGTTCTTGTTGAACTTCAAATTATTCAACGCATGATGGACTTTTTGTGAAACTAACGAGATATGCTTCGTCCAGGAAAGATTTGACGTAAAAATGACACCCAAGTTTCTCACTTCGCCCACAAATGGTAAGGGCGTATTGTTCACGACAATAGGTGGTAGGCTACTAAGATCAATACTGTTCACGTATGCTCGACTGCCAAATATAATTACTTTAGATTTGGCAGGGTTAAGCTTGAGTCCATTCTTATTAGCGTAGTCAAAAATGGCATTAGCATCACTCGCAACTAATGTTAACGCATGAAGAATATCAGCTGGCGAACAAAGGCGGTAAATCTGAATATCATCAGCGAAAATCATATGAAACACATAACGTAAGATTTTATATATATCATTGATATAAAGAGAAAACAGCAGCGGACCAAGCACGGAACCTTGAGGGACACCAGACGATGTAGAAAGCCAGTCAGACAGATTGCCCGCGTCATCAATAACTGCCTGAGAACGGCCAGTAAGATAGGAGAAAATCCAGTTTAAGACAGCGTCAGAGAAACCAATCTGTCTGACAAGGAGATGCCACGAACTGCTAACTCTACTTTTGAATGAGCTTTAGTGCATTCGAAAGGGGAGGTCGAGGGTATAAACCGTGTCAAAGCTTTTGGGTGTATGGGCTTTAGTTTCGGAGAAAATTTATTGTAAAAAAAATTTTTTTTTTTTTTTAGAATAAATTACTGTTTATGAATTAATTGTAAATTTATTTATTTATTTATTTTTTTACAATAAAAGAACGTATACATAATTAAAAATATCAATAAATTTTGTGTTTTTATTGTATTGTGTCT
>JASTWP010001630.1:0-64885 GCA_030770255.1 Temnothorax ravouxi
TTTCAAAATCACAGAAACGTAAGATTCTGAAGTCGCCTTACAATTTTATGAAAATATATATCTATATTTCCCTAAATAAAATTACACATTAAAATTCCAAATTAATATTCCAAACGTGTGCAATATTAAATAATATAAGTAATATTAATTAATAAGTATAAATATTTGGAATATAAATATCTCTTGTATTTTATATTTTTATACAAAAGCTTTTTGCGCTCTCGGCACTCGATGGACAGGACTTTCATTGACGCAGTTTTGCGAGAGTGCGCTTCGCGATTCCGTGTATTCTTCGGGTCGAAACGTCGCGGTCGACGTCGGCATCAGCGTCGGCGGCGGTGGCGGCTCGTTACCCTCGCCGTCGACGACGCCGCCCCCGGCGTCGCGACGCTCATCGATTCTAGGGGCCTCGCTCCTTCCAGCAGCCGTGCCATCCGGTGACGTCAGTGGAGCGCCCCGGCGCCTCATCGCTGCTGCGGTCGCCGACACCTCCTTCTCCCTCCCCCCCCCCGCGATACGCACGACGGAACCAAATTATTGCTATAACGGATAGAAAGAGAATCGCTAAATTACAAAATAGTTACATTGTCGAGTAACCGAGTATTGATTTACGTTGGAAACAACTGGTTGACTATCTAATTTAATTATTAGCTACGATATATACGCACACTGGTGTGTTGGAAACGTAACGCGAAACGATATTTTCTCTATCTCTCTATTGATGGATTTTCCTAGTAAAATCAACTATATCGCGTCGCGGTGAAATTTGTCTGCTTAATATATCATATATCACACATGTCTCGTATCAAAAAACTGTACAAAATTTTGAATAAAAGAAAATTGCGGCTTACTCATATCTCTTCCATGCTCTTTGTCTCTTTCTCTTTAGGTTCATAACACGGTAGAAAATCGACTTGCGCGTAAACGTGTATTTTTGCTGGAAACAGGAACGAGAGAGAGAGAGAGAGAGAGAGAGAGAGAGAGAGAGAGAGAGAGAGAGAGAGAGAGAGAGAGAGAGAGAGAGAGAGAGAGAGAGAGAGAGAGAGAGAGAGAGAGAGGGAGAGGGAGAGGGAGAGGGAGGGAGAGAGAGAGAGAGGGAGGGAGAGAGGGAGGGAGGGAGAGGGGGAGGGGGAGGGGGGAGGGGGATAAGAGGAGGAGGGGGAGAGAGAGGGGGGAGGGGGAGGGGAGGTAGAGGGGGAGGGGGGGGAGGGGGAGGGGGAGGGGAGGGGAGAGAGAGAGAGAGAGAGAGAGAGAGAGAGAGAGAGAGAGAGAGAGAGAGAGAGAGAGAGAGAGAGAGAGAGAGAGAGAAGAGAGAGAGAGAGAGAGAGAGAGAGAGAGAGAGAGAGAGAGAGAGAGAGAGGGGGGGGGGGGGGAGGGGGGAGGGGGGAGGGGGGGGGAGGGAGGGGGAGGGGGGAGGGGAAGGGGGGAGGGGGAGGGGGAGGGGGAAGGGGAGTATCTTTATTTCCGAAAAATTATAACCCAAGTGATACACATCACAAAATTATGTTACCTTATCAAAAAGAAGAGTCGCGCTTCAAGTGATCTATTACAATTACAAAAAAGAAATGATATCTCTTTAAATTACAGCGCCAATTACAGAGAGAACGTATATATTGCTTCAAAAAATAATTGTTGCACTACTTTGGAAAATCTTTACATTGTGTCAATTAAAAAAGAATGTATGATAACAATTTTATAAGATTAAAAAATTTTATTTAGATTTTACAAGGAAATACAAGATATTTAAATACAAAGTTTACATGTGTACTTTTTAGTGGTCACAAAGAATTACAGAGGTAACAGTACAAAATAAAAATATTTTTATAAATATCCAACGAGGGAATACAATTTGTATTTAAATACAAAGTTTATATATGTATTTTTCAATAGAATAAAAGATTTAATCACAAAGAATTACAGAGGTAACAGTACAAAATAAAAATATTTTATTAAAATACATAAATTTTTCTTGTAAAAATACTTGGCGCTGCTAGACCTCGAAATTTTTAATGAACTAGACACCACAGACGCGCGCTTTGCGCGCGCTATTTAGCTTTAACATTATGCTATTACTAATTTCTAGGTCTAGCAGCGCCAAGTATTTTTACAAGAAAAATTTATGTATTTTAATAAAATATTTTTATTTTGTACTGTTACCTCTGTAATTCTTTGTGACCACTAAAAAATACACATGTAAACTTTGTATTTAAATATCTTGTATTCCCTTGTAAAATTTAAATAAAATTTTTTAATTTTATAAAATTGTTATCATACATTCTTTTTTAATTGACACAATGTAAAGATTTTCCAAAGTAGTGCAACAATTATTTTTTGAAGCAATATATATGTTCTCTCTGTAATTGGCGCTGTAATTTAAAGAGATATTATTTCTTTTTTGTAATTGTAATAGATCACTTGAAGCGCGACTCTTCTTTTTGATAAGGTAACATAATTTAGTGATGTGTATCACTTGAGTTATAATTTTTCGGAAATAAAGATACTACTGCTTAGATTTTTTCGAGATTTTTCGAGATATAAAGATTATGTTTACCACTTGTTACTTATATTTTTTCGAGGTATAATACTACCACTTTCTCTTTTTTCGAGGTAACAACATACACACTACTATGCGTGTACTTGGCGCCTTTTTTTACTTTTTTTTAAAAAAAGGTAGTTTTGTACGGATATCACGCCTTTTTGTAGTATTACGCATTTTATAAACAGTATGTACAGGGTAAAGCTATTTGGAGGTATAATACTACCACTTTGTTTTTTTTGAGGTAACAACATAACAGAGTAACAACATAATACATATACACTACTATGCGTGTACTTGGCGCCTTTTTTTACCTTTTTTTGAAAAGGTATTTTTGTACGGATATCACGCCTTTTTGTAGTGTGTTACGCATCTTAATCTTATAAACAATATATCTTATAATCTTATAAACAGTATATACAAGGTATGAAGCTGAAAGTGTTACGGACTATTATTTATAAAGAAAACAACAGTTTAATATTTTGCTTAGTTTTTTAAAAATAATAATCTGTAACCCTTTTAGTTGTACACCTTGTATATATTTTTCAATTTCAACATAAAACATAATCGCAATATAGCATGATTAATGTTAATAAGTCGTTAACTGTAAAATTTTTTATTTATTTTTATTCGCGTGTCTTACTGAATGTTGTTCGCAATTGTATATGTACCGATATCTACAGGTATCGATGTTTTTGTTAATTACAGATGGACACCTGTAACACGTGTCTGAAACTTACCTGATTTGTTTATTCTTTTATTTCCTTCAATCGCAAATTAATTCTATTTGATAAAAGCAATTCTGTCAAATTTCTCATACATAACGCATCGTTTATAATTTTCTATTAATTATAAATATTAAATAGTACGATATATATATTCGTACTCACATCCTTGAAAATTATTTCGGGAATTCAAGCGAATGTCACAACTAGATAAAATTATCTTTCATATTTTGACAGTTGAGTAGGAACATATTTGAGTTGGCCAAAAATGATTCTCTGAAACCGCACGTGTGTGTAAATAATTCAGTAGAAAATATATAATCTTCATTTCAAAATACATTTGCACACTACGTACCAAAAATATATAATATGATAACGTAGTTTTTGCTATTCAATTGATTGAATTTTAGAAAAGAAAAAGATTTAAAAGTATATAACTATGTCAGTCTATAAAGAGACATAGACTACGCTTACATGGCACTGTAGATCGGGTTTTATAACATCGGTAGTTCTTAGGCCAGTCAATCACAACTATTCCATTCTTCTGAAGAATGATTACGATTGGTCTTCCTGACAACTACCGATGTTATAAAACCCGATTAACGGTGTCATGTAAACGTAGTGCAAATTGAATCATATATATTTAATTGTCTGCTCATTAAATATAAAGTGCAAACACATAGAAATTGTATATTTTTTTATACTTAAATGCAATAGGAAGAAATAATTAAACAAGTATCCTTGCATAGAAATATTATGCATAATTTTTACAAAACATATTTAAGATTCGCGCAATTGAGATATATAATAAAATTAATAACGATTCTATAAATCTTAGGTATCAAGAGACACGGTAGTGTCTCGTGCCAAGTACACGCGAAGCGAGACCGACCGTGACTCTTTTACGCGACGCGACGGGTTGCGAGTAACCGAGATGTTGAGATCTCGATAACGAGTGAACGGATCAAGTTCTAAGTAGGCTTGATCGATAGTTGGGGTCAAAATAAGGGGAATATCTCCTATATAATTTTCCGCTACGTGCCCTACGAGCGGAGATATTGCGACGCAAAGTCCAAATGTGAAAATTTTTTATTAAGATACTTCCTCCTAACGCCGACGTCTTATGACATATATATATATATATATAGATAGATATTTATTTAATTTCAGCTACAAAAAGCCAAGAAATGGACTTGGTTTACAATATGCCTTATACACACTCATACCAACTTTTTTTAACTTAACGCGTGCAACTATTAATTCATTATTCCGTACTTTCTTAAATTTCTTTTAGAAAAACCATCCCTTAGCCCTAAACGACTAAATCCATTATTTGCACGTTAAACTCTCAACCTAAACTTAAAAATATTTGAATCTAGTCCGCTTCAGCAGTAGGCCAAGAAACGGACATTATTCACCTATACACACACACATACATACCTTCATACAACAACGCGCAACAACTAATATTATAAATATTCCATATATTTCTAAATGCTTCTCAAATCTCCTTTAATCAGGAAGAACAAATTATCTCGCTTTATCTCTAAAATAATTTCTTGCAACCTAAAACTTATAAAACTTGAATTCTATGCATTCTCTCTATAAACCTTATACTCCAGAACCTATCATATACTTTAAAATCATACCTTCCATAACTTCTGCGTGCGAAACTCAAAGCCTAATCTTAAAACTACAAAACATAATTCTTTCTCTTTTTATTTATCCCTACCTTTACCTTAATATTACAACCATTATCCTATTTTCCAAACACATATTGACAAAACCCTTACACTCAAATATTTATATACACTTATATATAATAAACTCGACTAATAACAAATCTCTTGCTTCCTAACTAATACTTTCCTATGTCTCCCTACCGAACTCATCACACCTCCCTATATGCCCCTTCCTCCTCTTCTTTTCTTTTCTCTTTCAATATCATCTTCCTAATCTTAATCTCTACTTGATCTTTTGAGTTCATTCCTAGTTTAACTCAAAAAACTTCTGTGCCCTCGAATCGCTCCATTCCTCTTCCTTATTTGCCAAATTTCTCAGCACTGCTCCTCTCCTCTCTTTACTAAATTGTCTCCCAGCTCTTCTTCTCTCGTTCCCTCCGAAGCAACATTTATTTCCTCCGCGCGCGTTTGCGCGTTCTCTAGTTATCTTCCCGTACCTCCTATCTGCCGTTGCATAATCAATTTACCTGTATTCGCATCCGTGCCCTCCAAAGATTCTAATATTTCCAGAAAACTGCGGCGTCCATTCTTAAACTGTAACGATCATACCTCTTTCCACATTTTCTTCCTCTTCTTCCTCTCCTCTTCTCACCAGCCTTGTGTCCTCATTTACTCCCTTTCCTATTTCCATCTTTATTTACCTTTTCTTTCCTTCCACGCAGATGTTTCGTCAATCCTTGTTCCAGGATTACGCCAATCGCTTTTCTTCACCTTTCTTCTGTTCATCTTCTCTCTTCTTCATCATTGGCTTAACCCTTCCTCAGTTATTTAACTTCTTTTACTTCCCTTTCCTAGAACCTCTGAATCCGCCAATCCTTGTGTCCTATCTTTATTTCACCTTTTTTCTTTTCCTTTCCATTAGCCCGGAACTCGAGAGTTTTACAACTACTTTTTTCTTTTTTCTTCTTCACCTTTAATCCTCCCTTGTTTGGTATAACCTCTTCTATAACAGCGCTTCTTTCACCTACCTCTTGTCTTCTCCTGTCTTCTTCCCTTTTCCTTTTCTTCCTCTTCTTAATCTTGATCCTATATTTCCCAATTTAAAATTTACATGTGTTCTGAGTTCGACCTGTCATCACATTAACTATCTTCTTAACCTATAATTAATTTACGACCGAAGGCTCTTTAGCTAATCACTTATCATACAATCTTCTTTACAATCATCGATTGAAACCTTCCCTACTTTACCTACATTACCTTTACCGCCTTTTCCGCCTAACTGACTCGTCACCATAACCTCATCCTACCACGTTCGCTAAACACTTCTATACTACTTTTCTCTACTTGCATCCTACTATCTCCCTTCATTCTCATTGCATCCCCTATTTACACCCTATCTTTCCATTATCCCTACTTGCCACATACTAATCTTTAAACCCAGAAACAAAGCTAAAATCGCACAACGCACTTTCACCGCTACCATTCACACACGCGCCATCTAACCAAGTCCTATATATATATATATATATATATATATATATATATAAAAGGGGGAGGAAATGTAACTTTCACTTTTTCGACGCTGGCGGCGCAGGTATCGCCAGTTTCGATATCGCGCGCGTATTTCGAACGATCTAGTAGGTAAATTATATCTAGACATCGTCATCGGCAACCTGGGACACCTAGACATCGCATTCAACGTACGATTACACCTGGACACCGAAAACTATAAAGCGCACTATCTGGATCCCGTCATCGGCAACCTGGGACACATGGACATCGAATTCAAGGTATTAATACACGTAGACACCGAAAACTACGGAGCGCACTATGTGGACCTCGTCATCGGCAACCTGGGACACCTAGACATCGAATTCAACGTACGATTACACCTGGACACCGAAAACTATGAAGCGCACTATCTGGATCCCGTCATCGGCAATCTGGGACACGTGGACATCGAATTCAAGGTATTAATACACGTAGACACCGAAAACTACGGAGCGCACTATGTGGACCTCGTCATCGGCAACGTGGAACACCTAGACATCGAATTCAACGTATTATTACACCTGGACACCGAAAACTATGGAGCGCACTATCTGGAACCCGTCATCGGCAACCTGGAACACGTGGACATCAAATTCAAGGTATTAATACACCTGGACACCGAAAACTATGGAGCGCACTATGTGGACCTTGTTATCGGCAACCTGGGACACCTAGACATCAAATTCAAGCTTGATTCATAAGAATCGACTTAAAAATTTTCTAGCGGCAGAATTAAAATTATGTCATGACATAATAAAAATTCGCTGAATTAAAATTATGTCTAGACATCATAAAAATTGGACGAATAATAGTAACCTTTCGAAAGTAGAGGTTTTAAGCGGGGAGTACACATTTCTGCACAATGCATAATGCGTAAGCATAAGAAAATTGATTGGTCCATACACATGTGCATAAGGAAATAGACCAATCAGTTTTCTTATGCTTACGCATTATGCGTTATGCAGAAGTGTGTGCTCCCCGCTTTAAGCTTAAAATTTAAATTTTATTCATTTTTAACAAAGTTACAGCTGCTCGAATTTTGCCTATTTTTAAAGATAAATTTAGTGTTCCTTCAATTTTTGTGAGTTACTTTTACTTAAATATTATTAATTTTTATGTATTTGTTGTTATTGCTAATTTTGTGAATAATTAAAAAATAAGAAATAAAAATGTTTTGCAGATTCTTGCTTAACACTACAAAATAGGTGATATCAGTACAAAATTACCTTTTTCAAAAAAGGTAAAAAAAAGTGCCAAGTACACGCATTCAAAAATCTAACCTAAGTGTAGCTTTATATCTTTTTTACAAAATTATATTATCTAACTTAACTCAAGTGACATGTATTTCAAAAAAAAGATGTGAAATTTTTAATTTCTTTTTCACAAAATTATGTTACCTAATTTAACTCAAGTGACATGTATCTAATTAAAGTGGTAGCTCTATATCTTTTTCACAAAATTATATTACCTAACTTAACTCAAGTGACATGTATTTTAAAAAAAGATGTGAAATCTTTAAATTAAATTGTGCCAATTGTAAAGAGAATATGTATATTGCTTTGAAAGATAATTGTTATGTAACTACTTTAAAGAAATAAAACCCAAGTGATAATAGCTTCTTAATTCTCTTTAACAAATTTTTAATATTACAAAGAATCATTTTAATTACAAAGAATTAAAGAAGTAACAGAACAAAATAAAAATATTTAATTAAAACAAAATAAATAAATTTTTCTTGTAAAAAAACTTGGCGCTGCTTTTTTACTCCTGTCGCATTCTTCCCTAAATTATGTTTATTGTTTTTTATTCAATCAAAAATCTTAGTACTAATGTTTAAATTTTAATGTTTAAATTTCAAAGTCTAGCAGCGCCAAGTTTTTTTACAAGAAAAATTTATTTATTTTGTTTTAATTAAATATTTTTATTTTGTACTGTTACTTCTTTAATTCTTTGTAATTAAAATGATTCTTTGTAATATTAAAAATTTGTTCAAGAGAATTAAGAAGCTATTATCACTTGGGTTTAGAAGAAGAAGACCCTTGATTGAATAGAAATACGGAGATACTACTTGGGTTTTATTTCTTTAAAGTAGTTACATAACAATTATCTTTCAAAGCAATATACATATTCTCTTTACAATTGGCACAATTTAATTTAAAGATTTCACATCTTTTTTTAAAATACATGTCACTTGAGTTAAGTTAGGTAATATAATTTTGTGAAAAAGATATAGAGCTACCACTTTAATTAGATACATGTCACTTGAGTTAAGTTAGGTAATATAATTTTGTGAAAAAAAAATTAAAAATTTCACATTTTTTTTTTGAAATACATGTCACTTGAGTTAAGTTAGATAATATAATTTTGTGAAAAAGATATCAAGAGACACGGTAGTGTCTCGCGCCAAGTACACGCGGAGCGAGACCGCACCGTGACTCTTTTACGCGACGCGGCGGGTTGCGAGTACCCGAGATGTTGAGATCTCGATAAGTGAACGGAGTGAACGGATCAAGTTCTAAGTAGGCTTGATCGATAGCTTGGGATCCAATTAGGGGGGGGTTTCTCTCATAATATTCCGCTACGTGCCCTACGAGCGGAGATATTGCGACGCAAAGTCCAAATGTGAAAATTTATTTTTAAGATACTACTTCTTCTTCTACGTCGACCGTCTCTCATGCCATATCACGTGATCAGAGAAAATGTCCCTTTCACTTTTTCGACACTGGCGGCGCAGGTATCGCCAGTTTCGATATCGCGCGCGTATTTCGAACGATCTAGTAGGTAAATTATTAAAGGTCGATAAACTTATCGGTCAGAAGAAAGATTTCTATTTAGTTAAATTAAGTATATATATAATATATATTGAATCTTATGAATCAAGCTTGAATTCGATGTTTAGGTATCCCAGGTTGCCGATGACGAGATACAGATAGTGCGCTTTATAGTTTTCGGTGTCCAGGTGTAATAATACGTTGAATTCGATGTCTACGTGTTCCAGGTTGCCGATGACGAGGTCCACATAGTGCGCTCCGTAGTTTTCGGTGTCTACGTGTATTAATACCTTGAATTCGATTTCTAGGTGTCCCAGGTTGCCGATGACGAGGTCCACATAGTGCGCTTCGTAGTTTTCGGTGTCCAGGTGTATTAATATCTCAAATTCAATATCTATGTGTCCTAAATTTGGATTTAAAGTTATTAATACACCTAGTCATCAAAAACTATGAAGCGCACTATGTGGACCTCGCCATCGGCAACCTGGGACACGTGGACATCGAATTCAAGGTATTAATACACGTAGACACCGAAAACTACGGAGCGCACTATGTGGACCTTGTCATCGGCAACCTGGAACACGTAAACATCGAATTCAACGTATTATTACACCTAGACATCAAAAACTACGGAGCGCGTTATCAGCAACCTGGGACACCTAGACATCAATTTCAAGGTATTAATACACGTAGACACCGAAAACTACGGAGCGCACTATGTGGATTCCGTCATCGGCAACCTGGGACACGTGGACATCGCATTCAACGTACGATTACACCTGGACACCGAAAACTCTGAAGCGCACTATTTGGATCCCGTCATCGGCAACCTGGGACACGTGGACATCGAATTCAACGTATTATTACACCTGGACACCGAAAACTACGAAGCGCATTATGTGGACCTCGTCATCGGCAACCTGGGACACTTAGAAATCGAATTCAAGGTATTAATACACGTAGACACCGAAAACTACGGAGCTCACTATCTAGACATCGTCATCGGCAACCTGGGACACATAGACATCGCATTCAACGTACGATTACACCTGGACACCGAAAACTATGAAGCGCACTATCTGGATCCCGTCATCGGCAACCTGGGACACGTGGACATCGAATTCAAGGTATTAATACACGTAGACACCGAAAACTACGGAGCGCACTATGTGGACCTCGTCATCGGCAACCTGGAACACGTAGACATCGAATTCAACGTATTATTACACTTGGACACCGAAAACTATGAAGCGCACTATCTGTACCTCGTCATCGGCAACCTGGGATACCTAAACATCGAATTCAAGCTTGATTCATAAGAATCAATATATATTATATATATACTTAATTTAGCTAAATAGAAATCTTCCTTCTGACCGATAAGTCTATCGACCTTTAATAATTTACCTACTAGATCGTTCGAAATACGCGCGCGATATCGAAACTGGCGATACCTGCGCCGCCAGTGTCGAAAAAGTGAAAGGGACATTTTCTCTGATCACGTGATATATAGACCGGGAGCCAGCGACAAAAAACATGTGTGATCGGCAACACGACGAAACTTTTTGGGACGATAGCCGGTGTCATGTGGAACACGGAAACGCAAGTATGGCGGCCTGGAGGTGCCGCCTTTGCGCAGCGTAATTTTTTGAATGTGTTAAAAAAACTGTGCTTTTGGGTAATGGGCACCAATCTGATTCTTGTTTTATTAGGTGGTAAACTTAATTCCTGCCGCTCGCTACTAGAGGGCGCCAGCTCCAACGCTGGTGAATTTCGGCGGTCAAGTCGCAAGTTTTTTTGTACTTTAGACATTGCTGAAAGTGATTCAGTCCTCACAGATTAGATTTCTTGACGCCAAAAAGATTTTCCAATCGATTAAAAATGAACCGCGATAAGCTGTTTTTCCGACATTTGATTCTTCACTATTTTGACCTCAAGAAAACCGCAGCTGAAACGCATCTCTTATTATCCGAAGTATATGGTGACGAAACTCCATCGGAAAGAACATGTAGAGTTTGGTTTGAACGCTTTCGAAACGGTGATTTTGACGTGAGAGACAAAGAACGTCCCGGACAGCCAAAAAAATTTGAAGATGTTGAGCTGCAAGAATTGCTTGATGAGAATCCAGCTCAAACGCTTTTAGAGTTGTCGAAAGCGTTAAATGTTACTCCAATGGCCGTCTCAAAACGCTTGCATGCCATGGGAAAAATTCATAAAGAAGGGATATGGCTACCACATAAGTTGTCAGAAAATGCCATTTTGAATCGCTTGTCTATCGCGACTTCTTTGCTTGCCAGGCAAAGAAAAAAGAGTTTTTTGTGGCGTATCGTGACTGGCAACGAAAAATGGATTTATTTTGATAATCCCAAGCGAAGAAAATCATGGGTGGACCCTGGCCAACCATCCACTTCAACGCCAAAGAAAAATGTTCACGGGCATAAGACCTTGCTCTGCATTTGGTGGGACCAGAAGGGTGTGCTGTATTACGAGCTCTTGCGTCTAAATGAAACCGTTACAGCTGATCGCTACCATAAGCAATTATGCCGATTGAGTGACGAATTGATGGAAAAAAGACCATCCGTAGCCAACAATCGACGCAAAGTCATTCTTTTGCACGATAATGCTCGACCGCATGTTGCGAAAATCGTGAAGGAGGCACTTCTACAGCTTGAATGGGAAGTCCTCCCGCATCCAGCGTACTCTCCAGACTTGGCACCGTCGGATTACCATCTCTTCCGGTCGATGCAACACGCACTTACGGACACACACTTCTCCAGTTACGAAGAAGTCCAAAAATGGTTAGATAAATGGATTGCCTCGAAAGACACCGCGTTCTACCGTCGTGGGATTGCCCTATTGCCAAAGAGATGGGAAAAAGTAGTAGAAAATGGAGGAAATTACTTTGATTTAAGGTTCATTCTTCTTTCCTTCGAAACAAATTAATTTTGGAGACGAAAAAACGGCAGGAATTAAGTTTACCACCTAATATATTGTTTATTTGTGAGCAAAAGTACGCGGGCCGTATGCGCCATACCGATGCCGCATCGCAAACAGTCCGCCATACTAATGAGAACGTGTCGTTTTTTTGATGCGATGTTGAATTTCGTACACCAAGCTAATTTGTTGTGGAGAGCTAGATTTTAATTGTTTATCAACGAATATGAACATGCCATACCGTTTCGGCGTCTCTGAGTACTCGCCATACTGACGCAAAGACGTCATTTTTTTCATTAGTGCATGTATCTTAGGCACCAGTATGGCGGTTTATTTTTATGAAAATTATGCTAAAACGTGACAATTGGTGCACCGCCATACTGATAGTGGGTGTCTAAAGTGGCGCCATACTGGACAAAATTTTTTTTTACTAGTTTCATAATAACATTGGTAAGTGTTGTAAAATCATCGGATAATCTGTTATAAGGATAATCTGTTAAAAAAAATTTTTTTATACAAAAATTTTGATCTTTAATATGAAATGTTTAGCGATATTTACAACGCCTTTTTTTCATCCTCGTACACTCTAGCGTGCGTAATTTATGTCTGTAACAAAAAAACAAAAAACATTTCTTAATTGTCTTGTAATTACCTTCTATGTAAACCTAAAAAACTGAAAATTTTTAGTCTGACAATTTGTTTAATTTTCAATATTTAAAAAGTTTTTTAGGTTCACATAGAAGGTAATTACATGACAATTAAGAAATGTTTTTGTTTTTTTGTTACAGACATAAATTACGCACGCTAGAGTGTACGAGGATGAAAAAAAGACGTTGTAAGTATCGCTAAACATTTCATATTAAATATCAATATTTTTGTATAAAAAAATTTTTTTGTTAATGTCAAAATGTGTACTAAAACACCTCAAAAGTTTAGAAAAGATTCGTTTTATTGGACCTAAGAAAAAAATCGCAAAAATTATGCTTTTTAAACGCGTTCTATAGCAGGTTTCTTCCTTAACTAGTTTTAAAAACTAAAAAATAATTTTTACAAAAAAAATTATTATAATTGAATGCAATTTAATAGACATTTTAATGTATATATATTTTATGTCGGCATTGCAAATGTACTTCTTTTCAATACAGCATTATTATTTTATAAACAATTTTTATCAACATAAATATAATTTGTTAGCATCTTGGCAACATTGAAAGTGCTACTTGTAATATATCTAAAATTACATTTATTAAGATATTTCAAAAAAAAATTATTTAATTTTGATTTCACTTTATGTTAAGTTATTAATAGTTATTAGTATCTAATAACAATTTGTATACCGAACAACAGTTTGGTATACTTATACTTTGTATATGTTACATTTACTCAACGTTTGAATCGTGGACAGATATTTGTTCATGAGAGCAGCTGGGTGATGGACTGGCTGCATTCTTTGTCATGTTTGCCGAAGATCACGCTTCTGCCTCAACCGATTCTGGTGCTGTTGCCGCATTATTCTCAGCATTTCCTTCAACAGTCTCAGAAGCTTGTGCCTCTGCACGTTCACGTTCGATACGCTCAAAAGCTTGCAATTCTTCAAAACGTTCTTTGTGTTTCTTCCCAATGGCGTTAAAAGAGCGATAACACGTCACGTGATAGCCAACGCGATCGTCAATTTCATCTGGCAGATTTTTATCTGTCTTTCAAATTACACTTTTTACGTATCATTAAAGACAGTTTGCATTTTTGAAATATTTCTTGCTTAAACGAAGTAATGCTGCCATTGCTAGATTTACAAATGAAACACACTTTTTCTTCGTCTGTGTTACTGTTTTCGTCCATGATTAACGTCCATGAGTAACTTTCACTGAGAAGCCGGAAGAACAACTGTTAGATTCGTAAGCCGACCGGTGCCGGGTGACGCTGTTTTGTTTACTCCCATCCTCTCAGTCCGTAACAAATAACAAACGCGCCAAATAAGCAGCCGAAATTATACCACGTAACACATAAATTGTGTTATAAACGGACATTGCGACAACATTTCGATTTAAAACTCTGCAGTTACGTTTTTTACATATACACATTTACAAAAAAGTCGGTATGGCACTGGTGCTTATTATACACCTTACTTGTAAAAACTTTACCACTTTGCACTTTAATTTTACGCGTGAGAGACATCCAACCGGTATGGCACACATATATTCGTATTGTACACATTACAAACAACTCAAAAATAAATTTTGTAGTTGGTGCCTAAGATACATGCACTAGTGAAAAAAATTACGTCTTTGCGTTAGTATGGCGAGTACTCAGAGACGCCCGAAACGGTATGGCATGTTTATATTCGTTGATAAACAATTAAAATTTAGCTCTCCACAATAAATTAGCTTGGTGTACGAAATTCAACATCGCATAAAAAAAACGACACGTTCTCATCAGTATGACGGACTGTTTGCGACGCGGCATCGGTATGGCGCATACGGCCCGCGTACTTTTGCTCACAAATAAACAATATAAAACAAGAATCAAATTGGTGCCCATTACCCAAAAGCACAGTTTTTTTAACACATTCAAAAAATTACGCTGCGCAAAGGCGACACCTCCAGGCCGCCATACTTGCGTTTCCGTGTTCCACATGACACCGGCTATCGTCCCAAAAAGTTTCGTCGTGTTGCCGATCACACATGTTTTTTGTCGCTGGCTCCCGGTCTAATATATATATATATATCGTAAAAGCGTCGACGTAGACGACGTATCTTAAAAAAAATTTTTTACATTTGGACTTTGCGTCGCAATATCTCCGCTCGTAGGGCACATAGCGGAATATTATAAGAGAAACCCCCCTATTTTAACCCCAACTATCGATCAAGCCTACTTAGAACTTGATCCGTTCACTCGTTATCGAGATCTCAACATCTCGGGTACTCGCAACCCGTCGCGTCGCGTAAGAGTCACGGTGCGGTCTCGCTTCGCGTGTACTTGGCGCGAGACACTACCGTGTCTCTTGATTTTCGAGAAAAATTTTTTCCGTGTATCTTGTGTAAGATAAAACTTTGAAGGAGCCACGGAACACTTTGTGGTAAAATAAAAGTCTCGACTCGCGCGCCGGAGAAATACACCTTACGCGTAAAATAAAATGAAAGATACCGAAACTAAAAATCTGCATCGAAGATTGCCGGGCGTAAAGTGAAAGTTTTAATAAATCGGATGTCACGTTGCATAGATTGCGAAAATATTTTATATTAAAAAAAATTTTCGTGAACGGAAAATATTCTGTATAAAATTGAAGTGCATGTATATCGTGTCAATATGATAATCCATTAATTGTTAGTTGCCACTATATTCGTGCCAAAGTGCTTACTCATTTTGTCGTTAGTTATTCGCGCTGGCCTTGCCCGCGCCACTTTTTTTCCTTTATCATTATACCTTTTTTCTCCTTAGTCGTTGCTACACTAATTCGCCCCGTTTACACGCGCGGCTATTAATTCTACTCGCGCGCAACCACCGGTTGGCGTTTAATATCGTCCCGAACTTAAGCCGCGGCTTCATTAACTCTGAAACACTGCACATTTTTTATTTGACCGTGAGCCCGGGAGTTGCGCGGAATAAAAAGCTCACTCCGCCAAGATATTTATTTAATGTCTGTTCGTTGGATTTTTGCGCAATTCCTATCTTCACGTATAATTTGGGATAACGCGAAAACGCGATTTGGATGATGAACTTCGGTGCTGCTTCTACTATGTTTCACACTTTTTCGCCCGCTATATATATATAATATTAAATCAAGCTAAAAATCACCAAATCGTAACCCGAAAATTAAAAATGGATTTATTAACACTGCAATGTATCAAAAGAGTGGATGTCGAGTGACGTTCGTCCATTTGCATGTATGCGATGCTGTTTGCGCCGCCGCGTTTATTTCTGGACTTAGAATGTATATCAAGAGGGTGGCGATGGACGGCGTGAGGGTGCGAGGGGAAAGACATGAGAGATAGGAACCACCTTTTCCAACGTTTTCCCTTTTCCTAAGCGTCTAAAGTCGGAATCAATTTCTTCGACGCCACCTGCGCTACCGTCGTTTGGAATTATTTTGTTGGGATGACATGGGAGATTAAAAATGGCAACAGCTAGGGGTGATTCGGGACTCCTCTTGGCTGATCCAGAAAAATTACACAGATCGGTGCAAAAGCTCAAGTTATTATTTGGAAATTTGATATTTCTTTTGAGTGGTAGAGATATCTTAGAAACTTTTCAGTTTTTTAAAATTAATTACGTACTGTAGAAATTGGAAAATATAGACTCTGAATAAGAGGTTTATGATAATATCAGGTCAAGAAAGTTATTTAAATTAAACTGAACTTGTTATAAGGAAACTAGAAGAATATGTTATTATATATGAAAAGTAGATTTTTGTTCCTAATATGTGACTTTATATATTGCGCGCAGAACTTTAACGCAATATAATCGAGCGACTTAACATCTGACGATATCTTATCGGATAAACCAGCCTCTTTGTTGATTCATCCATCATTTACACGCAAGAAATGGCGATAATTAGCCATATTTTCGACTACCCGGCGTGCGGCGCGGTGCATAATAACGACGCGGCGTATACAGTTCGGTCCGGATGGTATAATCTTACGTATATATATAAATCAGAGCGATATCAGAACGCCTGCTTGTTTCACGTGCCGCGCCAACCGAGATGCATTGCACCCGCGGCGGAAGGCGGGATACGACCCGCGCTGCAACCGGCGCGCGACAAGGGGGAGGAGGGATGGGAGGGGGAGGGAGGGAAAAGGGTGTATGTGTATGTGAGCGTGGGTGCGGCTGTTTATGGTCACCGAAGAGAGGAAACCGTGTGGCCTCCTCTCGGTGTCCGACCAGAGTTGACCGGATCTTAATGAAGACGCACGTTCAATTACTGTTCATTCCGGAATTGTTCCGGCGTGACGTGCTATCGGATGAAAACAGGAGTAATGGTCATCCCCCGACGCGCGTTCGACGAGAGAGTTCTAGAGAAGGAAAGTTGAATTTTAGCGATCCCGCGCGCAATCGGAACATCCGGGAACGGAAGAAAAAGGGGCAAATGCAATTTATATTCGAGATTCGCCGAGTAACTTCATCCGCTCCGATCCTCCGGCAATTTTGTGGAATCGAGATCTATCGATGGGGGCATACGGTTGTAATTTCGATATCTTTTTTTGTGTCATTTCAGGATCGCGAGAACAATGCCGATGTTACGCGCGACTTATAATAATTTAATTTTCGCAGATGAACTATCTGGTGTAATTAACGAAAACGAATTCGAGCTCGGGGCCGAGAGCCGCGGACGAAATTTATCGATGTTTGTCACTCGACTGTTTTGTCTGTCTCTACCACCTCGCATTGTCAATGTTAATCGGACTTATTGTTCGTTTCATGGCAAATTGTATATCGCGCGGCGCGCGCGGAAATCCGGCAGCCCTATAACTCCGCGAGTTCGAGCTCGCCCTTTATCGCTCCCGCGAGAGAGAGCCGCATCGTCTTAATAATCCACCGCACTTCCCATCCTATCGCCCCCTTCTCTCACGCACAACCGCCACCACTCGCGGCTGTTTTGTGCGTGCACCCGGTATATTACGTTCTCACTCTCTCTTAATACACTTATACGCGTGCACAAAGAGTTCCTCGCTCTTTATGCCCCCTCCCACCTCCCCCTTGTGATTTTCACGGGGGGTAATATTCTCTGCTCTGAAAGCGACCCCTCTTTTGAGGACGACGGCGCGCGAAGGGAATCGGGGAGCGGGGAAGAGGGGGAGCTTTTCGATTCCCGACGTTCGATACAGATGGCCGCGAAACGAAATTTCGATTCGGTGTCGGGATCAAAGAGGATTTGTAGTGCGGACATCGCACACGGGCGGATATTAACGGTATGAAATGCCCGACGTGTTTGTTCAACCTTCAAATGCATCATGCGCTCCGACCGACAACAAAATAATCAAGTTTATTAGACAGAGAGAGAGAGAGAGAGAGAATGTTAAAAAAAAGATGAAATAATTTTATTTATTTGCGTTATCGGAAAAAAAATCTGTTTGAATAAAATCGCGTTTACAAAATTAAATTACGTTTAAATAATACGAAGGGGAATAAGTAAATAATTCCATTAGTTATAGTTACTTTTTGTAAGAAATAGCTTTGTCGAAGGTTTGCTAGTTGTCCGTGGCGACCGAGTGGCGCTACGAGTCGTTGTCTCTCTCTCTCTCGTAGCGAGCCTCGTACTCTTGGTAAGCCTGTGCTGCGGGATTCACGTGTTCGTGCGAGTGAAGAAAGCGTTTGATTAAATAAAGATATTCAGAGTACTACTGGTCCTATTATTGAACTAAAAGAATATCGATAATCCTACATGGTAGCAGTACCCGTGGTTTCGTTAAAAAGAAAAAAACCTGCCGACCAGTAACGAGTTGAAGCCGGTCGAGCGGCGTCTCTGGACGTGCCTTTGTTCTTTTCCTGTAACGCCCGGTGAATGAGTATTATTCAGAGGTAAGTTAACGAATTTTTATATGAAAATTTTTCTCCATTCACATTAACGATAATGCAAGATTGAATAGAGGAAAGACGCATATGTTATGGTTGTGAGCCAGGCAAACCGGGGGTTTCCAGAATCGTGCGGAGGTTATTTTCTCAGAGAGCGACCGGGGGAGACGTGTGTGTGCATGCGCGTGGCGCGGTCTTGATGTTAAAAACCGACACTCGAGTGCTTTTGTAGATACGACAGGCTTGGTACCTGTTCGCGAGTAAATATTTTTATAGTGACAAGGAATTTTGGTGAGACGCGGATTGGGGCGAATTTAAGGGTGTAAGGTTGAGAAATAAAATATTAACATGTACAACATTGTTTAGTTCCGTCTCTTTCTCGCGTGTTTATATGTGTGCGCCGTGCGTCTGGGCATCGCGGTCTCTCTCTCGCGCGCGTAGTAGCTCCTTGAGCTGATGCGTGGCGCTTTGGTCAGAATTTTTGTTGTTCTTCGTGCTGGCGGACGACTTGCGTTCGTACAGAACGGAGGGAGTTGTTGACGATTTTTCTGCTCATTTCCCAGGCCAGTATATATATATATGTATGTATATATATATATATCTTATGGAATGCTCTTGGTCTCTTGCATGCTATGCTTTCTCTCGTATAGATGTAAAAAGAGATTCACATTCAATACCGTGCTTGCTAGTATAATTGAAGTTCAGATTGACATTCCGAGAGATTGAAAAGTGTTAAGAGTCGAGTTGTGGTTGATAAAATTCTCTCATTTCGTGAAGATTGAATTTGTGAAGATAAGTGCTAGAGTATATACAAATAATAAATAAATAAATAAAAAATTTTCTCATTAGGGATTTCGAGCAAGCTGGAAAATTTTAAGTGAAATGTAAGATATTGGAAAATAGAGAGTGGGTTTTGGGGAGTAAAAAAAGTAGGTTTTGGGGAGAACTCATGCCCAAAGTTTCGTTGGAATTTGCCAGTGTGTGCTTGACCAGCAGCGAGTCAAAGTGCGTCCAGTGCCAATATTGACCCTGATTACGGACAGTGCCAGACTTTCGTGCAAGTAAGTAAAATTAATTTAACGTCATTTTCATATTACTACAGTTATTTTTAACTTATATAAGTGATATTTTTTTATGATTGTGTATATTATATATATATAACCTCAAAATGTGAGTGGATGAAAACACGTGTAAAAAGAAATTACATGTACTTTCAGAGTACAATGAATGATCAAGCGACAAATATCAGATATTATTTACGATTTTATATGATTTTTTAATAAAATAATGTAAAAATTACGCTAAAAGTCTTGTTTTTCTTCACCCAAAAAACGCCATTTTCAATCCTCAGAATAATTATACTTTTTGAAAATGACCCATATACAGAATTTTTTTCTTGAAAGTACACATATTTAACTATAAAACCTCGTTGGAATTTTTTACTTTGATTTAAAATTCAATGAGATATGATTTTTTTAATAAAAATGGATTTTTATTTATTTTTTGCATAAAGAATTATTTATAAACCATTTATTTTATAACGAATCGCTAAATAAACTTTGGGATTATAAAATAGGATAGTATACAAGTATTACAGAATTTTTTCAGATTTTTTGAACACTATTTACTAAGTCAAAATAACGACAGGACATTTACGACCCAGATTACGGACGATGCCAGTCAAATTATAGTTTACGGGCGAAGGGTTAAATTAAGAGATGGTGAAATGAGGGAAGTACTCGGTCAAAAATTAATATGAAAAATGCTCTGAGTAAACTGATTTCTAAGTATGCTGTTAAAAGTGAAATGAGAATTGTTCTTATGGTTTGGTGTCAATTACTGACTTGCCTTGCGGTTAGACTTGACTACTGACTTTCTTTGGGAGTTGATCTTTTTTGTTTTTTTTTCTTGTTCACTACAGAGACTTGAATCGATTGGAAATTTTTATTTCGAGCAAATTTATTAAGTTCTAGGGTCAATGTGCAAATGAACACTTGTGTTCGGTAAGTAATTTGTTCATTGACTAGGGGGATTGGCAGTATCGAAGTCGTGACCCATACGTGTGCTTGCGCAACCCAAAACCGACTGGCTTTCGGGGTAACTCCCGGGGTCAAAACTCGCTAAGTGGTGTGCATGTGTGGTGTATACGATTAGAGAACCTGATTACTCGCTTCGGATTAATACGGTTGCAATGCGATTGTGTTGGTTCAGTAGCACGAAACATCATTTTTTAAAAAAAATTTAGAAGTACCCGGTTCTAACTTAAGAGGAGGAGTTAATAAAAGAGAGAGAAAAGTCAGAGTACAAACAAATAGCAATTGAGTTGAACTACATATGGATGCCTGCCCTAGTACAAATATATAGTATTATACTAAAACTGGTATATAATGTATGGTATTAATTAGTAAATTCTAATGGATGATGTTTCACAATCCTGGAACAGATGACTGACATAACTGAGGATACAAATCAAGAATTTGCAGAATACATGAGATTAAGGGTCGAATCAGACGAGTCGAATCCTGATCAAATCAACAAAGGTAAGGATAACATCTTCAACACATGTTAGTCGTCTATGCTTGACCGAAAATTCAGAGTGCTATGATTGATTGAAGCGTTTAAAAGTTTGAATTATGTAGAATTTGAAACTTTTTATACTTAAGAGGAAGTAGTCAGATCTGACAATATTGGAAACAAAATCCGGGTAATAATAATAATAATAGAGTGTTTTATATCATAGCAACAACCACAAAACAAAGAAGTTCTGAGAATACTGGGACAACATCAACACATTCAGAGATGGATAACGACAATGAATCTGGGTCGGAAAAGAATACTGAAGAGTTACAGAAGGTCATTTCACAAGCTCAAGAATTGGCTAAAAGTCTGTCATCGAATGTGTCTATTGATCAGCCTACTCGATTCTTGGTGAAAGATGCAGCGGACAAACTAGCACTGGCACACAACAAAATTCTTGAATCCGAGAAGTCTAAGCTGAAGTCTATCCAGAACGGGTAGCATGATAAATGTAAGACCGAAAATTCAGAGGAATTATAAATTAACCTCAAAAGCGAGTTTTGAAGTTTGGTTAGACTGTCTCAAAACAGAATTAACAAGCTGGATGTTACTCTACCTGATTGATCCTAAAGCGCCGCAACCGACCGGAGTTTCAGAAATCGAGACTACTTTGAGAAAGAATTCAGTCAAAGACATAATCATAAGTCATATTGATGAGGAATATCACAAGAAGATCTTGGATTTGACTGAGCTCATGGAAATTCTTCAGAAGTTACGTGAAAGTCGAAAAGGTGAAGTTAGCTCCACGCCAACTTCAATACGAACAAAACTGTATAATCTCAGGATGAATAAAGGAGAAAATTCACAATTTTTGTGAAAGATTTGATCAAATAATAAGAGAACACGAGCTAAGTGACGATCCTCAGAAGCTAACAAAGCAAGAGAAGCGATCTACTTTTTACCAAGCAATCATTGGAGTCATGCCCGAAATACGTCGTACAGATTCTGCGGTTATTACAACTACGGGTAAAGAAATGAGTATGGAAGCACTGAGGAAAGTCATGAATCGCATCCAAGAAGACAACGATGCTGACTCAAAGAAACCGGAGCCGAGAGAACCAATGGCATCCAGAGCAAGCCTGCAAAAATTTAAAGGAGAGAAAAATAAATGTTTCAGATGTAACAGAGATGGACATTGGCAACGAGAGTGTCCATTAATAAATTCAAATCGGTGGTTTTGTTACATATGCAATTGTGAAACCGACTACAAAGGAGATGATTGCCCGAGCAAATTCAATCGACCATCTCAAGGACAATATAAAAGGCATGGCAACAAAGACGGTGATGCATACAGACCTCCGGCCAAAAAGAACAAACCTAATAGTCAACAGACTAATAGCAGAGGCAAGACCAACTTCAGAGGCAACCGTGGTCAAAGCAGAGGACGTCCTAAAATGCGAGGAAATCATCGTGGTTCCAGAGGCTGCCCATCGGCCCAACGGGCTGAATACGATAACGAGGATGGACACTCAGCCACTGATGAATATGATGATGATGAGTATAAGGAAAATCAAGGTAAGACAGAATATGGTAATAACAATTCCAATAATGAAAGGTACATAGAGTTTATAGCAGATTCGAGAGCAACTGACCATATCGTCAACAAAAGCTTTATTCTGAGTGACTTTAAAATCTCTGAAAAAGGAGTTATCAAGAGCGCCAATAAAAATGTTTTTGCTGATATTGTAATTGATGGTAGAGGCAATCTACTGCTTTTGAATAACATTTCTAACGAAAATCTCATCAAATTAACAAACGTAATTGCAGCAAAAGATATCTCGGAAAATCTATTATCATTGCGAAAACTCGTAGATGCAGGTTTTGGTATATATCTCGACAATAAAATATTCCGAGTATACAACAAAGAAAATGATAAAACTATATTCGAAGGTGTCTATGAAAAACCGATTTGGGTTGTCAGGTTTGAAGTCCTAAAATCTATCAACAAGGATGACGTTGTAGTAAACACGTGTGAGAATTATACTTGCACAGCGTGTCTAGCAATAGACAATGAGTTTTCAAAGCAATCACAGACAAATAATACGGTCGAACGATCGTCAGTTTCGGAGGGAGACAATTCAGAGCACGATGAAGAAGTATCAAAAGAAACAGAGTCTGTGATTGGGAGGGAGAATTCTGAAGAACTTATCGAATCGAATGCTCAAAATGTAAATTCAAAGGAAACAAATACAGAGTATGACGCTGGCCTGACATCCCATAGAACAATCAAAGTGGATGACTTAAATACTATCGAGAATTTGGAGGGAATGTTCATGGAACATCTTACTGATACATCAAATTCAGATAAAAAACAAAATGAAGGAATGTTGTGGCATGTCAGATTAGGTCATGCATCTTTGAATTATTTGAAAATGCTACAAAAGAAAGATAAGAGGTTGCAGCATGTAAAATTCGAAGAGTCAATAAGAGATTGCGAAGTATGTATACTATCAAAAATGGAAAAATTCCCATTCAAACAAAATAGAAGCAGAGCAGAAAGGCCATTACAGATTATACATTCAGATTTAATGGGCCCAATCAAACCCACTTCATGGCCAGGGGGAAAGAGATACATTATGACGTTGATAGATGATTATTCTCGGTATGCCAGAATATATTGCCTAAAATCAAAAGATGAAGCAGGTCAAGCGTTTGAAAACTACCTGATATCTGCTCGTAATCTCTTGGGAACAAACGCAAAAGTATGCTACGTAAGATCAGATAGAGGTACTGAGTACACCGGCGGTAGATTTGCCGAGATTATGAAGAAGGAACATGAACCTGACTGTGGTCCACCGTATACTCCAGAACTCAACGGAGTAGCCGAGAGGTTCAATAAAACGATTCAGTGAACAATCAGAGCATTTATGTGTGATTCTGGTTTACCAACAAGCATGTGGGAACTAGCAGCAGAAACAGCTGTTCATTTATACAATGTCACGCCTCACAAATCAATTGATTACGAGATTCCAATATTGAAATTCTCACCAAAACCCCGATGTCATCTTGAAGAGATTAGAAGATTTGGGTGCATCGCCTATGTCAAGCTAACCAAAACTAAAACTAAATGAGTGTGTGAAGTTGGCCCCCCTACATCATCCAAATATAGTTCTGTTTAGAGTTCTGACTTCTTTCGGACAATAGGAAGAGTTCCTGATAATTTTTAAAAAGAGTTCTGGCGATTAAGATAACGAAAACACCTTTTGAAAAAAGGGGGGGTCAACTTCACGATTTTTTTGATCAAATTTTGAGATCGAATAGTTCTGAATGGCCTAAACGCTTCATTTTGCGAATATCTAGAGTTCTTGATACACAAAAAATTTTTTGGTTAATAAAAAAAAATAAAAAAAATTTTGAAAAAATTTTTTTTAGTTTGAGTAGTTTTGAATGCCTTAAACGCTTTATTTTGCGATTACCTAGAGTTCCTGATACATAAAAAATTTTTAATTTTATTAAAAACAATTTTTTGGCT
The DNA here is from genome assembly GCA_030770255.1 of Temnothorax ravouxi. Classification (NCBI taxonomy): domain Eukaryota; kingdom Metazoa; phylum Arthropoda; class Insecta; order Hymenoptera; family Formicidae; genus Temnothorax; species Temnothorax ravouxi. The sequence continues at coordinate 24,762 of JASTWP010001630.1, forward strand.
AAAGAAAATTTTCAATCATCTCCCGTTCAAATATCGGTTATCTTGCAAACCGTTAGCCTTATCGCTTTGAGCCATAAGACTTTTCGTCACAACACGTCGAAAAATTTCCAAAAATCCCATCAGAACTATTCGGAACTAAAAAAAAATTTTCGTCCCTGGGACTTAGAAAACTTTCAATCATCACTCGATCAAATATCGGTTATCTTGCAAACCGTTGGCCTAATCGCTTTGCTCGGGCAATAGAAAGAGTTCCTGATAATTTTTAAAAAGAGTTCTGGCGCTTAAGGTAACGAAAACACCTTTTTAAAAAAATGAGGCCAATTTTTTTTTTAAATTCGGAAAAATTTATTACAGTTCTGGATTTCCCAGCAAGAGTTCTAGAGTTCTCTATAGTTTTTAGAAAAAGTTCCGTCATTTAAAATGACGAAAACACCATTTTAAAAATAGGGGGACTAATTTTACAGTGCCGCTATTTTTGAAAAAATTATATTTTTATGGGAGTTCTGGATAGATTTCAATGAGTTCTAAAGTTTTCTATAGTTCTAAAAAAGAGTTCCGTCATTAAAAATGACGAAAACACCATTTTAGTGCCACCCCTAAAATAAAAAATTTATTTTACGAGAGTTCTGATCGGAGTTCTGGTCGCCCCTCGAAGAGTTCTATCGAAAACTATAAGGGTCCAAAACGATCCGACCAATATTTCAAAAGTTACAGCCCTTCGAAGTGCCACACCTCGAAAATTTTCCAAGTCCCGAAGGGTAAATATTTTTTCGGAAATCGGCAGTTCTCGCGGGAGTTCTGGTTGCCCCCCGAAAAGTTCTATCGAAAACTATAAGGGTCCGAAACGATCCGACCAATATTTCAAAAGTTACAGCCTTTCGAAGTGCCACCCCTAAAATAAAAAATTTATTTTACGGGAGTTCTGATCGGAGTTCTGGTCGCCCCTCGAAAAGTTCTATCGAAAACTATAAGGGTCCAAAACGATCCAACCAATATTTCAAAAGTTACAGCCCTTCGAAGTGCCACACCTCGAAAATTTTCCAAGTCCCGGAGGGTAAATATTTTTTCGGAAATCGGCAGTTCTCGCGGGAGTTCTGGTCGCCCCCCGAGAAGTTCTATCGAAATCTGGTATGGTCCGAAACGCTCCGACCGATATTTCAAAAGTTACAGCCCTTCAAAGTGCCACCCCTCGGGACTTAAAAAATTTTCGAAATGTGGCACTTTGGGTGGCTGTAACTTTTGAAATATTAAATAAATTTTTTATTTTAGAGGTGGCACTTCGAAGGGCTGTAACTTTTGAAATATTGATCGGATCGTTTCGGACCCTGATAGTTTTCGATAGAACTCCTCGGGGGGCGACCAGAACTCCCGCGAAAACTGCCGATTTCCAAAAAAAAATTTACCCTTTAAGACTTAAAAATTTTCGAGGTGTGGCACTTCGAAGGGCCACCCCTCGGGACTTAAAAAATTTTCGAAATGTGGCACTTTGGGTGGCTGTAACTTTTGAAATATTAAATAAATTTTTTATTTTAGAGGTGGCACTTCGAAGGGCTGTAACTTTTGAAATATTGGTTAGATCGTTTTGGATCCTCATAGTTTTCGATAGAACTCTTCGGGGGGCGACCAGAACTCCGATCAGAACTTCGGTAAAATAAATTTTTGATTTTAGGGGTGGCACTTTGAAGGGCTGTAACTTTTGAAATATTGGTCGGATCGTTTCGGACCCTTATAGTTTTCGATAGAACTCCTCGGGGGGCGACCAGAACTCCGATCAGAACTCCGGTAAAATAAATTTTTGATTTTAGGGGTGGCACTTCGAAGAACTGTAACTTTTGAAATATTGGTCGGATCGTTTCGGACCCTTATAGTTTTCGATAGAACTTCTCGGGGGGCGACCAGAACTCCGATCAGAACTCCGGTAAAATAAATTTTTGATTTTAGGGGTGGCACTTCGAAGGGCTGTAACTTTTGAAATATTGGTCGGATCGTTTCGGACCCTTATAGTTTTTGATAGAACTCCTCGGGGGGCGACCAGAACTCCCGCGAGAACTGCCGATTTCCGAAAAAATATTTACCCTTCGGGACTTGGAAAATTTTCGAGGTGAGGCACTTCGAAGGGCTGTAACTTTTGAAATATTGGTCGTATCGTTCCGGACCCTTATAGTTTTCGATAGAACTCCTCGGGGGGCGACCAGAACTCCCGCGAGAACTGCCGATTTCCGAAAAAATATTTACCCTTCGGGACTTGGAAAATTTTCGAGGTGTGGCACTTCGAAGGGCTGTAACTTTTGAAATATTGGTCGGATCGTTTCGGACTCTTATAGTTTTCGATAGAACTTCTCGGGGGGCGACCAGAACTCTCGCGAGAACTGCCGATTTCCGAAAAAATATTTACCCTTTGGGACTTGGAAAATTTTCGAGATGAGGCACTTCGAAGGGCTGTAACTTTTGAAATATTGGTTGGATCGTTTTAAACCCTTATAGTTTTCGATAGAACTTTTCGAGGGGCGACCAGAACTCCGATCAGAACTCCCGTAAAATAAATTTTTTATTTTAGGGGTGGCACTAAAATGGTGTTTTCGTCATTTTTAATGACGGAACTTTTTTTAAAAACTATAGAGAACTTTAGAACTCATTGAAATCTATCGAGAACTCCCATAAAAATATAATTTTTTCAAAAATAACGGCACCGTAAAATTAGTCCCCTTATTTTTAAAATGGTGTTTTTGTCATTTTAAATGACGGAACTTTTTCTAAAAACTATAGAGAACTCTAGAACTCTTGCTGGGAAATCCAGAACTGTAATAAATTTTTTCGAATTTAAAAAAAAAGTTGGCCTCATTTTTTTAAAAAGGTGTTTTTGTTACCTTAAGCGCCAGAACTTTTTTTAAAAATTATCAGGAACTCTTTCTATTGCCCGAGCAAAGCGATTAGGCCAACGGTTTGCAAGATAACCGATATTTGATCGAGTGATGATTGAAAGTTTTCTAAGTCTCAGGGTCGAAAATTTTTTTTTTAGTTCCGAATAGTTCTGATGGGATTTTTGGAAATTTTTTGACGTGTTGTGACGAAAAGTCTTATGGCTCAAAGCGATAAGGCTAACGGTTTGCAAGATAACCGATATTTGAACGAGAGATGATTGAAAATTTTCTTTAGCCAAAAAATTGTTTTTAATGAAATTAAAAATTTTTTTATTTATCAGGAACTCTAGGTAATCGCAAAATAAAGCGTTTAAGGCATTCAGAACTACTCGAACTAAAAAAAATTTTTTTTAAATTTTTTTATTTTTTTTTATTAACCAAAAAAATTTTTTGTGTATCAGGAACTCTAGATAATCGCAAAATGAAGCGTTTAGGCCATTCAGAACTATTCGATCTCAAAATTTGATCAAAAAAGTCGTGAAGTTGGCCCCCCTTTTTTCAAAAGGTGTTTTCGTTATCTTAATCGCCAGAATCGAAAGAAGTCAGAACTCTAAACAGAACTATATTTGGATGATGTAGGGGGGCCAACTTCACACACTCAACTAAATTCAGTAATGTATCCATAAAAGCAGTTTTAGTAGGACATACGGATACCGGATATATTCTATGGCATCCCAGCTCAAGAAAGTTCTTAGAGTCAAGACATGTGAGATTTCTTGAGAAACTGGTGTATAAAGACGCGTATAAAAACTGTCAAACTGAAAGTAAAGAGGTAGTGAGACAAGAAAATGAACATGCGTCTGATATGATGATTGAATTTTCAGAAAATGAGTTGATAGAAGATCTGCGCAATACGGCCCAAACAAATAAAAAACCTGCTCCAGAGAGGTCGGTTGTTGAAGTCGACCAAAATATTGGTTCTGTAATAAGAAGCAAATCTAAGAAAATCAACGACACTAGTTTCGCACGCTACATAAAAATCTCAGAGGACGAACAGATAAATGAAGACGAGCTGGGACATATTTTCTTAGCATCAATTCAAAAAGATCCCATTTCATATGAAGAGGCAGTGAACTTGAAAGATAAAAGTTTTTGGATAGAAGCTATAAAAGAAGAGCTAGACTTTATGAAAGAAAATAAAGTATGGGAAATAGTTAATAGACCCAAAGAAAAACCAAATCGTGGAAGACCCAATATAGTTGATTCAAAGTGGATATTTAAAAGGAAAATTGATAGCGATGGCACGACTAAATATAAAGCCCGTCTAGTAACGAGAGGTTTCAAAGACAAAAATATATATGATCTAAAAGAAACATATGCTCCAGTTTCAAGACTGTCACTTATAAGAGCTGTCATTTCTGTAATTAATAAAGAGGACCTGGAAGTGTGTCAAATGGATGTAAAGACCGCGTTCTTGAACGGAGACCTTGAAGAGGAGGTATTTATGGAACTACCAGAAGGAGTAAGCAACTCAGAGCATATGAGATTAACTAAAGTCTGTAAATTACAAAAATCTTTGTATGGGTTAAAAGTAAGTCCTAAGAAATGGAATAAAAAATTTTCAGAGGAAGCACGTAAGCTAGGGCTTGAGAATGATCTACACGATCCGTGCTTATTCACTTGGAGACAAAAGGGCAAACTGGCAATGGTTATACTATATGTAGATGACATGTTAATTGCTAGCAATGATACGGAAAAGCTCAAACAAATCAAAACTCAGTTGAGTAGCGTGTTTCACATGAAAGATCTCGGAGATCCAAGAAACTTCCTTGGAATGACAATTCAGAGAAACAGAAAAGAAAGAGACATAGTAATACACCAAGCTCCTTATACCGAGAAAATTTTAGAAAAGTTTAACATGAAAGAGTGCAAACCTCAGAACACCCCTATGGTAACTCGACAAGTTAAAAATAGAAATAAAAAGGTCAAACACAACACAGAAAACATAGAGACAAATAATGAAATCAAAAGGGTGCCTTATAGAGAAGCTATCGGGAGCTTGATGTATCTAGCAAACGCTACACGCCCAGATATAGCTTATGCGGTTAATTATCTAGCAAGAAGGCAATTGGAACCCACTGAGGATGACTGGAATGATGTGAAAAGAATATTCAGATACTTAAGAGGATCAACTAATGTGGGTATAAAATTCACATCCAACTCTGAGTTTCTAGAAGCATTAACTGACTCGAGTTTTAGAGATTGTGAGAACTCAACATTCACGGGTGGATACATTATAAAATTGTTTGGGGACACCATCGCTTGGAGAAGCCATAAACAGTCTTGTCCAACACTTTCTACTTGCCAGGCAGAATATCTGGCCATGAGCGATGCGTGTCAGGAATTGATATCACTGGACAAATCAATCAGGTATATATTGGGGCGAACTCTGTTTCCTGTAACCATATGGTGTGATAACAGGTCTGCAAGAGACTGCACTGAAATGGACGGGAATCATAAACTCAAAACATTTGACCAAAGTTTGGAAAACATACAGAATGATCTAATATTCAGAGAAGAAACGGGAACTAGGAAACCCATGGCAGCATCTCATGGTGATTTCATAAAACAATGCGTTGATGAGAAAAAGGTCAAAGTCCTATGGATACCTACTAAGGAGAATCTAGCGGATATTATGACAAAACCCCTAGCTGAGAGAGTTTACTTATCTACGAGATCTAATCACGAACACGAGATTGAAAATCATGCGTTAAAATTGTTCAGAGGTTAACGTAAATCGATATAGGCAACTAATATTTTTATGATTTTATGTTTACAGAATCGTGATGAACAGACTCTATGCAAGGAGAAGGAAATCGAACTGATCAAACCAAGAAGAATTAAAACTGATTTTTCAATTAACTAAGTTTTAGATTGAGTTCTGTACTTAATAGTAGTTAAATGCTTCTCTCTGCTAATTTTATTTTATTCTGTTCAGTTTTAATATTATTTTATATGCATATTACATTCAGTTGATGTAAGGCACAATCGACAAAGGGAGGGAGTGTAAGAAATAGCTTTGTCGAAGGTTTGCCAGTTGTCCGTGGCGACCGAGTGGCGCTACGAGTCGTTGTCTCTCTCTCTCTCTCTCTCGTAGCGAGCCTCGTACTCTTGGTAAGATGCCTGTGCTGCGGGATTCACGTGTTTGTGCGAGTGAAGAAAGCGTTTGATTAAATAAAGATATTCAGAGTACTATTGGTCCTATTATTGAACTAAAAGAATATCGATAATCCTACACTTTTAATAAAAAGTTAAATTTTTTAGGATATAAGATATACTTTTTTTTGCAGGCAAAACGTTAAAAAAATTGCATTAGAGAAAGAAAGAAAGAGAAGGAATGTCCAAAGAATCTTTAAGAACAGGAATTATCATTGGCTTTCGAACATTATTATCTGGTCTATACTTGAAGCGATTATTTACGCGCGGTTTATATATTTCAGCGACTTCCGGAAAAGCGGCGAAAGATTATATTTCACCGTGATAAACGATCGCGGCCATATAACTTCATGTTAGTGTTTTACGAGGAAGACGCTCGCTTGCGCGTTTTATCATGCCGCCAGTCGCGATCGCATATGTATTTATTAATGCGAAATTATGCCGAGCGTATATATTATCCGCAAAAAAATCGCGATTTGGAGGAAAAAGAGGTCGTAACGGACGCAAGGCTGCGAAGGATAGGAAATAAACGATAAACATCGAATAAATAAAAAATAGACAAAAATTCATTTTTGCATCCCCTCTCTCTCGAATTTTATAACGCCCGCATTCCTCGGGTTTGATGTTGTAAAAAGAAAACGGGGGCGGAGTATTACGGGGTCACAGGTAGCACACAGGTAGCAACTCCGGTTCCCTTCTCGGAACCCGAGAGGTGCGAGGGTGGGTCCTGCATGTCGGCCGGGAAGGGCGAGAACATCTACTGAAACCTGACGATCGCCAGCTGGTGATCGAGGATCTCGAGATCCTGCCGGTCAATCGCGACTGGAAAAACCTTGCCTCTCGCAAGAGGACATTCACCCTAAAATCTTACACGTGCAAGGCATTCATTCATACTCGTGCTGTTTATATCATTATGTTATAGATTAATGAATTATTGACATAATATTTATATGTGATTTTTAAATGACTAATATTTGTATGCTAATATCTGTACGTGATTGCGACTAATATTAAGCATACAGCATATACTACGTACATGCTTAATATTTGCCATATTTTTACGAATAATACACGGAGAGAAATTGTTAGTAAATTCTACTTAAGTTCGCTAAGCAAATTTTGCCAGAGTTTGAGTTAAGTAAAATGTAACTGACAAGTGAAACATTTACCAAATATATTAAGTAAAAATCGCCGGACTACTGTTGAGTAAAATTTACCTAGCAAGTTAAGCTAATCTTCACGCGACCGCGCGATGTTAGCGCCATAACATTAGGCGCGATCCGCGCGATCGCCGCCGCCCGCGCGCCGCGAAACGCTACACTCTTTTGTCGACGTGATATGTAGTCCCATAATGGCTTCCGTCTCTGGTGTTGTCAGTGAGTGCGATTATATGTTCTGTGGTGCGGATGCCCGTCGCGAGTAAGTGCGACCGCGCGTTGTTTTTGTTTCAGAAAGCTGTGTCCGTTGGTGGGTCGCGAGTCGCGAGCCTACGAGAGCTTGCGCGCGCGTTGCGAGAGAGCAGATCGCGGTGGTGAGGCTACGTTTCGGCGCGGCGCGATTTCGCGCGTGTTCGCGCGTGTCGCGCGTGACTCTTTCCTCTCCGCACCGGCGGTGATTTAAAAACGAGCGAAACACCGCATACTTTGGTGTGTTGTGTTTTATTTACTTCTCTACCTTCCCTCTTATCCGGGGCGTGTGACTAGTTGACTAGTGTCGAGAGTGTCGGCGACCCGTCCGAAAATCCGCGACGGAGTGCTTCCGCGGCCCTACTTCCCTCCCCCGTCTACTACCTGATCGTCCGTTCGCGAGACGCCGTCGATGAACGCAACGGTGCATCGAGCGAGTTCTTTTTCTTCCTTTCTATATATTCTTGTATGAACATACAAATCAATTTTTTTAAACATTATTATTATTTGCAAGTATTATAATTGTTCGATATTATATTACCGTATCAGAATTTGTAAATCCTACTTATACAGTTGAGTAGATTTTACCTAACCACTGCAGCTTAACTAATCAAGTAAAAATTATATAATTCGTTCGGTAATTTTTACCTAACCCTGTTGGTAAATACAGCTTAGCCAGTTCGGCACAACTGTTTTAGTAAATTTTACTTCGCAATTGTGTAACGTTTACTAACGATTTCTCTCCGTGTACAATATTTATTATATATGTATGTACGACTCATAAAATCAATCGCAGCACAACCACTGATTTTCTGCGGGTGGAAAATACACTTAACGATGGATCAGGATTTTCTGCTAGGCGAAAATATGATTTCACGAATGTATGTTGCTCGTTAACAAGTTTTCGCACGGAAACTCTTCGCAATCACATACACATGATCAAGAGAATTGCCTTGAAATTATGCTAGAGATTAAGCTCTTTGTTAGATCCTGCAAGTTGTCTCCCAGTTTCACGATAAATAAAGGTTACGCCAAATGTTATGCAAAGTTGGTCGACTTTTCGTTTCCATTATAATCATATATTAGAAGCACCAATTCTCAAGTCATCAGTTAAAATATAAATCAACAAGTCAGTTGGTTTTTCTGTTTTTAATCGGTTATTGCGGAAGCCGCTCACGTAGGGGAATAACGTCGGTGATGTCCTTTATCAGATGACAGGGAAAGACAAAATTTATCTGCGGCGGCAGAAGGAGAAAAAGACAAAGAGAGAAAGAGAAAGACTTTCGCGGTTTTACATATTCAACGGCTCGCAAGAACGTTAGAGCGGGGCGCTGAAGGATAGCTTTCGCAATCTCCCTTGTAAACGTGAATGGCCATGAAACGTGCACTGCACGGATTACTGATAAAGCGGTTTTGTTACAACTTTCTTTTGAAAGACAGCTAGTGTAAAAAGTTTTCGCGAAAAACCTCGTTTTCATTTTTATTATTTCGCCGCAAACGCAAAGATCCCTCAAGAGGAAGGCACTCGACTAAACTACTGCATTTTGCAGTAATTGTAAAGCTATATACTAGGTTCTATATATACAAAGGAATCGAGCTGTCTTAAAACGAAGAAATTTCGAAATCTTTTGACTTGAAAATGTTCGCATGCAAAGAGCCAAACTCTCTCTCTTGTTTATCTCCTGGAATAACGTTTTCCCCGTGTTAAAGTTCAATCGCGTGTCCATCTTCCGCAATGATTACGAAATCAACGTTTGATCGTGACCTGCTAATTAATTTTACATAACGGATAAACGAAATTCCGATCGAATTCATCGCGTCTATCGCGTTTGAGGCGCGACGCCACCGATACCGGTCGTCGTTTGGCGATATCTGCTTATTTATCCCGCGAGATAATAAGTGTTACTGGAGGTTCCCCTCGTTGATTCGTCGTGTGTCGTTCGAGGGGGCGACCATAAAAGCTCCGGGTAAACGATGACCTGGACCATGGGCTGAATGAGCCAAAGCGGCGCACGCCGCGCTCCGATTGGCCGCTATTTCGAAACGACCCTCCCGACGTTGTCGTGTGCACGGGCACGATGCTCCACAGACCGCTCCAGAATGGGGCTCCAGTGACGGGCTATGATACGAGAAAAGATTTTCCTTTCTAACGCGACGCATTCAGAACGCTCACCATTGTCGCACGCGAAAGAAGGAGCGAAAGAAATGATTGTATTCTTGGAAAGGGGCCGTCTTTCTCTCTCTCTCTCTCTCTTCTAGACAGGAATAGAAACGCATTCGGATGCATTCGGAATATATGCAAGAATTGCAAAAGCGACGAAAAGAAGGATAGCCCTGGAAACGGTAGGTTTGGTCATATATAACTCTTAAATTTTGAGTCCCGCTTTGCGGCGAAAGTAAAGAATGCATATTTTGATATATATATAAAATATAAAACAAGCGATTTTAAAGAAATCATTTTTATATAAACAAGTCCGATAGGATCCTTCGAGGATATAGAAAGGAAAGAATAATTTTAGAGAGCGAGATAGACACGATTCACGCGAACTTTCCGTACATAAAATGGATTTTGACGTCAAATTAAAAGATTGCAAATCTAGACAACGAAAGATGGATATGATGTTATCGCGAAGTAAGTGTCGGGCTTATATTAACTTATATATAGGCTCGATGTCACGATGGGACGTTAAAACGAGCGTACGTTTTCTCACTGCGCGCGAGAGTGATGCGTCGGAAGTGTCGCAGAAGTGACCATGTACCGGTTATACTTACATAAGGTCTCGTTACGTTGTGTATTTATATTGGTAGAAGTAATTAGCGCGCGTCTACAAGTCCTCCTTACCCGCGACTTTTGCGATAATGCGATCGATCTGGGAAAAATAGAGCGAAGGTAGACGTCATATTCGACGGCGCACGTGTTCTTTCTTGACACAAATTTGCGTAATTTAGAATTTATCCGCGACGGAAGGCACACACAAACAAGAATCGTTTTCTAATCTCTGCTCTTCTAATTTTGCGATTTTTAATGCGTGATTTTTTTTCTTTCATTGTTTTACAATATCTTAGAATTCTAACTTAAATAAATATAGATATGTATATATCTGCAGTATTATATTTTTGTAATATTATAATTTAAATAAAAACGTTTAATTGTCACGTAGGTGCGATTTTAATCCTGCTAAGTGATCCCAAAACATGGGAATTGGAGTTAAACGCGTTGCGGGTCTAACGTGAACGCGACGAATGATAATGATTAACGCGAGTGATATAACTTTCAATTGCATTAATTAGTATATATCGTATTAATTATTCGGTACTAATCGGGACCGGCTGGCTGGAGGTAAAGCTACCAATTAATGTTTTCGCCGCGACTAGCTGGTTGCGGCAACAAGAGACTTCCATTTAGACAATACCACCCCCGTTCGGACAATGCAACGAGGGGGGTTGCGCGGAAGGGGGCGCCCGGAGGTTAGCGAGCCGATTCGAGAGAGCGGGGGGTGAGTTTGCACGTTTGGTATACGCAGACGATAAACAAGGTTGTACAAACGTGTCAGGTAACTCGACAAGCCGGAACGGATGATTTATGATGAGTGAAGTTTCGTGAAAGGAACTCGCGCGCGTTATGTCGACGTGATATTCTCGATCGTCAGAAAGAATTCTTTTTTTTTCCCAAGTCTTTTTTTGCATTAGAACGTCATGTTGCGTTTACATCTATCGCGATTTGGTGGCTGAAGTGTTAAAACCTGAAAATCTTCCGCGGCGATTAATCTTCCTCAACGCCAACAAAACCCGAAAAGAAAATTGAAATCTTGCAATGAGAAAATTCAAAAACGCAATCGGCCCATTAATCTCGAACGAAATTATAGGCAGAAAAAATAATTGATAATGACTTCTAAACAACAGATTTTTCAAAATCATACACGGAACATAAATTATGTTGTATCAACAGCATCATTTTTTGTATTAACAGCATCAGTGTTATTGAGATAAAATTTATTGATGCAACATCAATATTAATAAACAAAAAACATCAGATAATTGTTTTAATAATTTAAATATTTAGTCCAATAATATTCAATTGAATTAACTACATATGCTTGTAACAGCCCGTGACGTCGACGTTTAATTGAAGCAACTTAATTTTTTTTCATGTAATAAAATTAATTACGAAGGAAAAAACTTAAAATTATTATCTCAGTTTCAAAATTTTTACGGCCTGTAAACATAAGTATTAAGGATGTATTACCTATATACCTTCCCAGCCAAAAGAGTACAGTAATCTGAAAAATCCAATTATATCGGTTGTATGCATACTTTAACGGCTTACTACTATTTAATATCATAACAACGACATTAATGTTACTGATTTAAGTGATTTTAACCATTTTTATGATTATTAACAGCGTATTTGTAAATATTATTCTTAGGGATGTATGTCTGTTCAGTCAAAATAAAGGGATCAAGCTGAAATTTACAGAGATTGTGCACTTATATGTCCTAAAAACCTGTGTTAAATTTCAGATTGATTGTCTGACTTGTTTAAAAGATATTAATTTTTTAATTAATATTTTAATTAAATTTTATAATTTTAATTAATTTTGTAAATTAAAAAATTAATATCTTTTAAACGAGTCAGACAATCGATCTGAAATTTAACACAGGTTTTTAAGACATATAAGTGCACAATCTCTGTAAATTTCAGCTTGATCCCTTTTATTTTGACTGAACGGACATACATCCCTAAGAATAATATTTACAAATACGCTGTTAATAATTATAAAAACTGGTTAAAATCACTTAAATCAGTAACATTAATGTCCTTGTTATGATATTAAATAGTAGTAACCCGTTAAAGTATGCATACAACCGATATAATTGGTCAAGAGACACGGTAGTGTCTCGCGCCAAGTACACGCGGAGCGAGACCGCACCGTGACTCTTTTACGCGACGCGACGGGTTGCGAGTAACCGAGATGTTGAGATCTCGATAACGAGTGAACGGATCAAGTTCTAAGTAGGCTTGATCGATAGTTGGGGTGAAAATAAGGGGGGTATCTCCTATATAATTTTCCGCTACGTGCCCTACGAGCGGAGATATTGCGACGCAAAGTCCAAATATGAAAATTTTTTATTAAGATACTCCTCCTCCTAACGCCGATCTGTGTGATCACGTGATCAGAGAAAATGTCCCTTTCACTTTTTCGACACTGGCGGCGCAGGTATCGCCAGTTTCGATATCGCGCGCGTATTTCGAACGATCTAGTAGGTAAATTATTAAAGGTCGATAGACTTATCGGTCAGAAGGAAGATTTCTATTTAGCTAAATTAAGTATTTATATAATATATATTGATTCTTATGAATCAAGCTTGAATTCGATGTTTAGGTATCCCAGGCCGATGACGAAGTACAGATAGTGCGCTTCATAGTTTTCGGTGTCCAGGTGTAATAATACGTTGAATTTGATGTCTACGTATTCCAGGTTGCCGATGACGAGGTCCATATAGTGCGCTCCGTAGTTTTCGGTGTCTACGTGTATTAATACCTTGAATTCGATGTCCACGTGTCCCAGGTTGCCGATGACGGGATTCAGATAGTGCGCTTCATAGTTTTCGGTGTCCAGGTGTAATCGTACGTTGAATGCGATGTCTAGGTGTCCCAGGTTGCCGATGTCGAGGTCCACATAGTGCGCTCCGTAGTTTTCGGTGTCTACGTGTACTAATACCTTAAATTCGATGTCCACGTGTCCCAGGTTGCCGATGACGAGGTCCACATAGTGCGCTTCGTAGTTTTCGGTGTCCAGGTGTAATAATACGTTGAATGCGATGTCTAGGTGTCCCAGGTTGCCGATGTCGAGGTCCACATAGTGCGCTCCGTAGTTTTCGGTGTCTACGTGTATTAATACCTTGAATTCGATGTCCACGTGTCCCAGGTTGCCGATGACGGGATTCAGATAGTGCGCTTCATAGTTTTCGGTGTCCAGGTGTAATCGTACGTTGAATGCGATGTCTAGGTGTCCCAGGTTGCCGATGTCGAGGTCCACATAGTGCGCTCCGTAGTTTTCGGTGTCTACGTGTACTAATACCTTAAATTCGATGTCCACGTGTCCCAGGTTGCCGATGACGAGGTCCACATAGTGCGCTTCGTAGTTTTCGGTGTCCAGGTGTAATAATACGTTGAATGCGATGTCTAGGTGTCCCAGGTTGCCGATGTCGAGGTCCACATAGTGCGCTCCGTAGTTTTCAGTGTCTACGTGTATTAATACCTTAAATTCGATGTCCACAAGTCCCAGGTTGCCGATGACGGGATTCAGATAGTGCGCTTCATAGTTTTCGGTGTCCAGGTGTAATCGTACGTTGAATGCGATGTCTAGGTGTCCCAGGTTGCCGATGTCGAGGTCACATAGTGCGCTCCGTAGTTTTCGGTGTCTAAGTGTATTAATACCTTAAATTCGATGTCCACGTGTCGCAGGTTGCCGATGACGGGATTCAGATAGTGCGCTTCATAGTTTTCGGTGTCCAGGTGTAATCGTACGTTGAATGCGATGTCTAGGTGTCCCAGGTTGCCGATGTCGAGGTCCACATAGTGCGCTCCGTAGTTTTCGGTGTCTACGTGTACTAATACCTTAAATTCGATGTCCACGTGTCCCAGGTTGCCGATGACGAGGTCCACATAGTGCGCTTCGTAGTTTTCGGTGTCCAGGTGTAATAATACGTTGAATGCGATGTCTAGGTGTCCCAGGTTGCCGATGTCGAGGTCCACATAGTGCGCTCCGTAGTTTTCGGTGTCTACGTGTATTAATACCTTGAATTCGATGTCCACGTGTCCCAGGTTGCCGATGACGGGATTCAGATAGTGCGCTTCATAGTTTTCGGTGTCCAGGTGTAATCGTACGTTGAATGCGATGTCTAGGTGTCCCAGGTTGCCGATGTCGAGGTCCACATAGTGCGCTCCGTAGTTTTCGGTGTCTACGTGTACTAATACCTTAAATTCGATGTCCACGTGTCCCAGGTTGCCGATGACGAGGTCCACATAGTGCGCTTCGTAGTTTTCGGTGTCCAGGTGTAATAATACGTTGAATGCGATGTCTAGGTGTCCCAGGTTGCCGATGTCGAGGTCCACATAGTGCGCTCCGTAGTTTTCAGTGTCTACGTGTATTAATACCTTAAATTCGATGTCCACAAGTCCCAGGTTGCCGATGACGGGATTCAGATAGTGCGCTTCATAGTTTTCGGTGTCCAGGTGTAATCGTACGTTGAATGCGATGTCTAGGTGTCCCAGGTTGCCGATGTCGAGGTCACATAGTGCGCTCCGTAGTTTTCGGTGTCTAAGTGTATTAATACCTTAAATTCGATGTCCACGTGTCGCAGGTTGCCGATGACGGGATTCAGATAGTGCGCTTCATAGTTTTCGGTGTCCAGGTGTAATCGTACGTTGAATGCGATGTCTAGGTGTCCAAGGTTGCCGATGTCGAGGTCCACATAGTGCGCTCCGTAGTTTTCGGTGTCTACGTGTATTAATACCTTAAATTCGATGTCCACGTGTCCCAGGTTGCCGATGACGGAATTCAGATAGTGCGCTCCGTAGTTTTCGGTGTCTACGTGTATTAATACCTTGAAATTGATGTCTAGGTGTTCCAGGTTGCTGATGACGAGGTCCAGATAACGCGCTCCGTAGTTTTTGGTGTCTAGGTGTAATAATATCTCGAGTTCGATGTCTACGTGTTCCAGGTTGCCGATGACGAGGTCCACATAGTGCGATTCGTAGTTTTTGGTGACTAGGTGTATTAATAACTTTAAATCCGAATGTGGGATACGTAGATATTGAATATAAGGTATTAATACACGTAGACACCGAAAACTACGGAGCGCACTATGTGGATCTCGTCATCGGCAACGTGGGACACCTAGACAACGAATTCAACGTATTATTACACCTGGACACCGAAAACTATGGAGCGCACTATTTGTAACCCGTTATCGGCAACCTGGGATACCTAGACATCGAATTCAAGCTTGATTCATAAGAATCGACTTAAAAATTCCCTAGCGGCAGAACTAAAATTATGTCATGACATAATAAAAATTAGTTGAAATAAAATTATGTCTAGACATAATAAAAACTGGACAAATTAAAATTATGTCTGACATAAAAATAAGTCCGCATTTTTATTATGTGTATACACATAATTTTAATTCATACAATTTTTATTATGTGTACACATAATTTGTTTTCGAATGAACGTAAAACGTACCTAAAAAAAACCGAAGTAACAAGTGGTAGACGTAATCTTTGTATCGAAATAACACCCTGTACATACTGTTTATAAAATGCGTAATACTACAAAAAAGGCATGATATCTGTACAAAATTACCTTTATTAAAAAAAAGGTAAAGAAAGGCGATAAGTACACGCGTAGTAGTGTACTTTTCCCGTTAGTTTGTAAGTTTCATGATTAAAAAGATCATGTCGTATTATTAACATATACCTAAGATTTATAGAATCGTTATTAATTTTATTATATATCTCAATTGCGCGAATCTTAAATATCTTTTGTAAAAATTATGCATAATATTCCTATGCAAGGATACTTGTTTAATTATTTCTTCCTATTGCATTTAAGTATAGAAAAATATACAATTTTTATGTGTTTGCACTTTATATTTAATGAGCAGGCAATTAAATATATAATATATGATTCAATTTGCACTACGTTTACATGACACCGTTAATCGGGTTTTATAACATCGGTAGTTGTCAGGAAGACCAATCGTAATCATTCTTCAGAAGAATGGAATAGTTGTGATTGACTGGCCTAAGAACTACCGATGTTATAAAACCTGATCAACAGTGCCATGTAAACGTAGTCTATGGGCGGTATTCATAGTCCGTTCTCAACGAAATGCTTAAGATCATCTTAATGAAGATCAACTTATTCAACAAAGATTGTCTTAAGATATTATGAATTCATAGTCCATGCATAAGGTAATCTTATATACTACAAAAAAGGCATGATATCTGTACAAAATTACCTTTTTTAAAAAAAAGGTAAAGAAAGGCGCCAAGTACACGCGTAGTAGTGTATATGTGTTGTTACCTCGAAAAAAAACAGTGGTAATATTATACCTCAAAAAAATCTAAGTAACAAATGGTAGACGTAATCTTTGCATTTCAAAAAATCTCGAAAAAACCTATAAGCAGTAGTATATTTATCTAAAAAAACCGAAGTAACAAGTGGTAGACGTAATCTTTGTATCTCGATAAATCTTGAAAAAACCTAAGCAGTAGTATCTTTACCTCGAAAAAACCGAAGTAACAAGTGGTAGATGTAATCTTTGTTTCTCGAAAAATCTCGAAAAAACCCAAGCAGTAGTATTTTTATTTCCAAAAAATTATAACTCAAGTGATACACATCAAAAAAATTATGTTATTACAAAATACAAAAAAGAATTGATATCTCTTTTTAAATTACAGCGCCAATTACAGAGAGAATATACACTGAGAATCTTTGTATCTCGAAAAATCTCGAAAAAACCTAAGCAGTAGTATTTTTATTTTCAAATATGTATGTTGTTACCTCGAAAGAAAACAGTAGTAATATTATTACAATCACAAAAAAGAAATGATATCTCTTTTTAAATGACAGCGCCAATTACAGAGAGAACATACACTGAGAAAAAAATGTGTTAATCTCAAGAAATATTTAGTCCGATACGTTCAACTGAACATTTTAGTTAGTTAACTAAACATTAGTTAAATTAATTAATTAAAGAAACGAAATAAATTGTTGAAATAACTAATATTTAGTTAACTAACTAAAATGTTTAGTTGAACGTATCGAACTAAATATTTCTTGGAATTAACAATTTTTTTTCTCAGTGTATTTTTCGAGATACAAAGATTAGGTTTTTTCGAGGTATAATATTACCACTGTTTTTTTTTCGAGGTTATAATATTACAAAGAATTATTTTAATCACAAAGAATTAAAGAGGTAACATTATAAAATAAAAATATTTAATTAAAATAAAATAAATAAATTTTTCTTGTAAAAAACTTGGCGCTGCTTTTTTAAGGTTTAGAGCCTCCGCACAAGACTTTTTTATAGCAATGTAGTGTAACGAAATGTGGGTCAACGCACAAGAAACGTATCGGTTACGGCGTTATACGTGAATACGTTTCTTGTGCGTTGATCTACGTTACGTTATCATACGCTATCATACGAGAGTCTTGTGCGGAGGCTCTTAAGCGGGGAGCCCACACTTCTGCACAACGCATAATGCGTAAGCATAAGAAAATTGATTGGTCTATTTCCTTATCCACATATGTATGGACCTTACGTATTATGTGTTATGCAAAAGTCTGTGTTCCCCGCTTTATCCAGACAAATTTGCATAGCGCATAAACCGGCATAAACATAAGCGTAAGAAATTGATTGGTTCATATATATGTGCAAAAGGAAATAGACCTACCTATCCATCTCTTTATGTATATGTTTATGCACCTATGCAAGTTTTTCTGGATTGACCTTAAAAAAGCAGCGCCAAGTTTTTTACAAGAAAAATTTATTTATTTTATTTTAATTAAATATTTTTATTTTATAATGTTACCTCTTTAATTCTTTGTGATTAAAATAATTCTTTGTAATATTATAACCTCGAAAAAAAAAACAGTGGTAATATTATACCTCGAAAAAACCTAATCTTTGTATCTCGAAAAATACACTGAGAAAAAAAAATTGTTAATTCCAAGAAATATTTAGTTCGATACGTTCAACTAAACATTTTAGTTAGTTAACTAAATATTAGTTATTTCAACAATTTATTTCGTTTCTTTAATTAATTAATTTAACTAATGTTTAGTTAACTAACTAAAATGTTCAGTTGAACGTATCGGACTAAATATTTCTTGAGATTAACACATTTTTTTCTCAGTGTATGTTCTCTCTGTAATTGGCGCTGTCATTTAAAAAGAGATATCATTTCTTTTTTGTGATTGTAATAATATTACTACTGTTTTCTTTCGAGGTAACAACATACATATTTGAAAATAAAAATACTACTGCTTAGGTTTTTTCGAGATTTTTCGAGATACAAAGATTCTCAGTGTATATTCTCTCTGTAATTGGCGCTGTAATTTAAAAAGAGATATCAATTCTTTTTTGTATTTTGTAATAACATAATTTTTTTGATGTGTATCACTTGAGTTATAATTTTTTGGAAATAAAAATACTACTGCTTGGGTTTTTTCGAGATTTTTCGAGAAACAAAGATTACATCTACCACTTGTTACTTCGGTTTTTTCGAGTTCTCAGATTACTGTACTTTTGGCTGGGAAGGTATAGGTAATACATCCTTAAAAGATTTTTGACGTTTCCAATAAATAAAATTAGAGAAAAAACAATATTCTTACGCCAATTTTAAATCATTTAGTTCTATTAACTTTTCGGGTGTAACCTCTTTTTCGGCACCTGCATGTAACGTGTAACGTCGGGTCACTCGTGTCCGACGCCTAAAAAATACTTTAAAATGTTCTTAAAAAATCCGAAAAAATTCATGTTACTTTATTAACTATCCTACTTTAAGGATCAATCGCTATATTACCGATTTTTTCATTTGTTTAAACAATATATTTATATAAACAAATAAAAACGTGAAGAATGGACTATTTTTTTTTTAAATCGTAACTTTGGCAAAAATTAATATATTAAAAAAAAAAGAAATTAAAGTTTAAGAATAGTACTTTAAAGAAAAAAATATTAGAAGTATGTATAAATTAATGGGATGCTTAAGTTTTGAGCATCAAAATCACGTTTTTTGAAAGTATGTAAATAGGTACAAATTACAGTAAAATACACATTTTATTCATTTTTAATCAATTTTATTCATGAAAATGTAATCAATCACAATTATTTATTACAAAATTATAAAAAAATACAAAAATATGGAAAGAAACTCTAGGTTAGGAAACTCTAAGATAGATTAATAGATTGATATTTATAGATGACTATAAGATTAATCTATCAATTCCCAATGAAAGAACATGAATTTTTTGTAAAAAAAACATCCAAATTAAAATAAACATTTTACTCACCTGCTATTTTTAATCAACGTAACGTCAGGTCACTATCGTGCACTTTCAAAATTTCGTCTGGCTCTCACAACGGCTGTTTACGCACTAGACCGGCGGCGCTTTGGGGAGCTAGTAGCTTAGTAGTACACAATTTTTTTCAGTATAGTTTGGTCCCGCCTTCCCCTCCTCCCTTCGAGCTACAGGGGACAGTCACTTTCGCCAGGGCACGAGTGACCCGACACTACACGCGAAGGGTTAAACAAAGATATGTCATTCTAGTTTTAAAGGGAAAAAAATTAATACAATACTGCAATAATCTCACATGCATTGCATTACTCTCCAGATTTGAATCAAATTTCTGAAAATTTCTAAAATTTTTATTCAGGCTTTGGAGAACTCGTTCTTGATTCGACGCACGTGCGCGAGAATAAAATATCTCAAGTATGTACGTACGTGCGCGCATCTCATGTCCACGTGATGCGTGTGCATGCATTTACGTATAATACATACTTACGTACGTACACGTGTATCAGTTTCGCGATCGATAGGATGCGCGTCAGGAAACGGTTTGGACATCGGTCGTACTCGCGCGTCATCAAATGACCGATCAACGGCCGTGGCTCATATACGTCTGACGCGCACATAACGTCATATCCTCGGCTTAACATCGATTAGATTAACATACCGAACGCACGCACACATACGCGCGCAACGCGCACGCACGTGCGCGCGCCACGAGTCCTTGTCGCGCAAGTACCATCGTTCGAATGTTTAATTAATACGCGAGGGATTAACGCGATGATTAAAATAGCACGTTTGCAAAATTGTTTCAACCGGGCATTGATATCTAAACTAATAGATATGTATTACGTGCGCGTAACTACGGTTGAATTGAGGTGTATTTATATATTTTTATTTTTTTCCTATAATTTATGTGTGTTTATTATTAGTGCGCATCTCAATGCGTATGTGTAATTTGAAATAAAAGTTGCGGCGCAGGTTGCCTGAGAAAATGAAAAAAGCGTAAAAAAAGAGAAAATATTTTCTTTAAATATTCAATATCGAGAACTGAACAAGATTTTGTGTACATGATAAAAAATGAGATCACAACATAAAAATTGAAATTTAACGTCTCGGTAGGCATGTACGGAATGATTCGTACGAGAACACGAAGCGTTAATATTGTAATTATCATAAGCAGGGCAATTGTGATACAATAATAATTTGATACAATAATTCAATTGCCCATAAACATCCATTTTAACAATAATAGTTATTGTTATTCACATTATTGTATGTCAGTTATGCATTAACGTGAAAATTTCAGTAATTGACAGATTATATTTATGTTATAATATATTTTACGTGTACATTACTCACTCTGCAATAAGTATATAATTAATATATAATATATGCACTTGAGTATCCAAAATATAGGTATAGCAACTTGTTTATATTAAACGTGCAAATTATATTTATTACATAATACTTATTAAATAAGTATACATGTATAAAAAAAATGTAGGTATATTTAAAATACAATTAATGAGAATAAAGCTTATTAACGCATCGCCGTTAAATGTCATGGTGCGGACGCATCTACTTAATAATTAGGACATTTTATGTCATGACTACCTGATGCTATGAAATATACAAATAACGTTTAATAATGAGCTCTTGTTACAGAGATTAATAAGAATTTATTAATTGTCCTATCATCAATGCATTGGGAGAAAATTAACACACAAAATAAAACGAAAGTGTTGCTATGAAAGTAAAATATACTTGACGTAAAAAAAAACGTTATTTAATTCTATCGGTCGTTACACGGCCGTTTAAATTGTACGCGCGTCCCTTCACGCGCGTGATTCCCTAGGAAAATTTTCTGAGAGTCGAGCCGCGCTTTGTTCCGTTTCGGTCACTATTCGCTCTGTGCGTTTGGTTGGAGGGGATAGCTACGAGCTACGAAAGCGCTCGGGTGAGAGAATAGTGAACTCAGAGTGGAATATTTTCCTATTCAACTAACAAGGGGAGGTCGCAGCTGACTACCCACCGATTTGGATCTCCTTTTTTTTGGTGAATCTGTATAGTAAGTACATACGTCACGTAAAAGCGTTTTGTCCAATGCGCCTTAGAAATAGTATTTTTTTATATTTGAAATATCGCCGATTTGGCCGCGATCGATAGTGTAGGTTATGAGACCGAAAGTTAGCCGCAACACATATATATGTAATGTCTTATTTACGATTTTTGGATATATTTAGGTACGCATACATATTTATTTTAATACATTTTTAATATATTTATTTACCATAAAATAATAGGAATATATAATAGGCCAATTCGAGGATGCGATGGATTGCGAGCGTTTTTTACTTTCTGATGGATTACCGAACTTATATAACATTGACTGCGTTTATAGCTATTAACTGTATGTATTGATGTATAATGGCTGTTAACTGTATATTTTACACGCTGAAGATGACACAAAAAAAGTGTCGAAACGTCCGTTTTGAGTAATATATTTCTCTATGATAAAAATTGTTAAAGCGCATCTTTTACCGCGCGTGGCTCCGATTGCCTCTTTCACACCCCCATATTGATTTATTCGGGAGAGCCTATATCTTGTTTATATTATTTATATATAATAGGAATTATAAAGTGGGTTATAAAATAATACAAATACTTACAAATAAAATATTTTTACGGACATGTCAACGTTAATGTATAATTTAATCGTATATTAAATTCATTTATAATCGTTAATTAACATACAAATTTAGCATAATAATTAGCGTATATTAACATTTTATTTTTTAGTTTATATTGACTTATTGTTAATTATAATTATTTATTGTATATACCCGGATAATATTTTACACTTATGCTTTCAAAATTTTCTGCCAGCGTTAGAATAACCATCTTTACGAAACATGTATCTATTTTATTTCATCTGATTTTTGTCCGTAAAAATATTTTATTTGTAAGTATTTGTATTATTTCATAACCCACTTTATAATAAAAAAATAAAAAAATACTACTTCTAAGGCGCATTGGACAAAACGCTTTTACGTGACGTATGTACTTACCATACAGATTCACCAAAAAAAAGAAGATCCAAATCGGTGGGTAGTCAGCTGCGACCTCCCCTTGTAAGCTATTATTATTAAAAAGCTGGATTTAATCAACCAAATCTTAAAAAATTATATATGAAATAGGGGTAGAAAAGACTGAAAAATGTAATAAAATTAGAAATAGATCGATATCTTCAAATTTGCGGAAGTTAAAGCATAAACATTTTTACAAAAATTCAAAATTTTATTAAAAAACAACCGCTGTTTTATCAATCATTGCCAAATTCAATGCCAACCTTCCTTACATGATACTCTATCAATTAAAAAAAAAATGCACTTCGATATCTAAAAAATTACAGAAGTTAAAGCAATAACATTAAACAAAAAAAGAACCCCTTGATTATTAGCAATTTTTATTAATTCTATTATATTCTTCAGTTTTTTCTACCCCTATTTCATATATAATTCGTTAAGATTTAGTTGATTAGTTCTAGAGTTATAGAAATTTCGGTAAATTTGGCACATACACACACACACACACACACACATACATACATACAGACGAAATGACGGTCGCGGCCGAAGCGGCCCCTTTCGTTCCGCATGTTCGCAACGGGGCACGTGTATCGCGTGGACGAAAAACGCGGCATGACGTATCGAAACGCAAGAGCAAAACATTCTCGCCACGTTGAGATCAATTAAGAGCAATATTTAATTAGCAGTAGTTATTATTTATTGTTTTCTGATATAAAAAATAGGAGTTCCAGTAATTAAAGTGACATATACCGCTGTGCAGTTAACCTCCAATTATATAGTAACAATCATAGATTGCGCGCGTATAGCAATTTTTACTTACCGAAATTATTAACAGTAAAATGTAAAAAAATACACTGCATCTATTGCACAAGAAGCTTTGGTAATAATCACACGTTAAAGTTGTTTTTTATATTGTTTTTGTTGGCAAACTGCCTGTAAATATATCTCGTTGTTTCCACTTTTATTTTTATGGCGATAGCGGTAGATGGCGCGACCTGAAACGCACGGAGCGAATAATACCAGGCCGTAGATATCGAGGCGGAAGTAACGCGCGACGCGTGAAAATTCTGAGTTCCGCTACAGCACCGATTTTCCGATGGAGAACCGAGCCGGAGTCCCGGCGAGAGGGGCGTGCGCACTTCTGGAGGATTAATAAATCTTCCGCGGCCGCCGATAGAATCGCGTTTGTGGAGGCCGCGATCGTAGCGGTAATCCGACATCCGACACCGAGGTCCTCGACGGATGGGTGAGGCCGCGTCCCCCCCCCCTCGGGCCCTTTTCGTGACCTCGGCGATTTCGCGTTCGCGATCGGCCGAGCGAACGAGTCGATTCCGCGAGAGTTGATCGTTTCCCTGCATCCCCGCGCGCGTTTCTGCAATTTGTGCGTAAGTATAATACGCGTCGTTGCGTGGAGAACCGGAAATGTAATCCCCCCCAATTATTATCGTGGCGTGTAACACGCGCGGATTTACGCGGGGATTCGAGACGGGGATTTAGAGCGATATTTGGTGATTTATATCGCGATTATATATCCGCGCGCGCGGTCGAACGTATGCGTCGTCACCACGTTCGTTGCTTCAATAACGATAACGCTAAACATGTTGTCATGGCGATTATTATTATTGCTGGTTTGATAATTTATTAGAACAATCCTATTATCTCGAATTAATTTTTCTAATTTTTAGAACATGTGATCAAGAAACCTACTTTATAGATATATGTATTGGAAATAATCTCTCTATCTCTCTCTCTCTCTCTCTCTCTCTCTCTCTCTCTCTCTTATATATTATTCCTACACTTGACAATATATGAATGAAAAAACTTTCTTATTCTTTCTCTTTTTATTGGAAATAACTGAAAGGATATTTCTCGGTGGAAATGTCGACGTATACATATAAGAGTCTCTCGAAGACCGCGCAGTATTATGCAGTTGCATGGTGACCGCGGCGTCATTTCGTTCGCTTGGCAATATGTAGCCGCGTGATAAAGCGCGCGCGCGCGCGGACTCTTTGGGGATGCGAGACCGCCTGGTCAGACTGTCACGTTGCCGACGTAACCGGAGCGTCGACGATGACGTAAACGCAAATCCGAGAAGCCCCGAGGAGCCGTCAAGGAGATTAATGCAGTTATGCGACTCGCTACACGGCCGACTACCTACCATTTTTCCTCGCCTGGACGTCGACGCCAAGATCCGCTCATCGCTCTCTCTTGTCCGCGGTTTTCCGCACTGTCCGTGTTTAAAATGAAAACGGTCGCTCGCTCGTTCGCGCTTCGGAGGCAGACGGACAGAGGAAATAAAATACAAAAGCAAGCGAGAGAGAAAAAGAGAAGACGAAACGAAAGAATCGATAATTATATTTTTTTACATTTTTCGAGGATGATCGTAAAGAAAATCGTTGAGAAAATTTGTGTCGGAGATGTGTGGATTGATTTCTCGCGTTTATAAAATTCTCAGACCGTCTTCATATTCAGCTTCTAAATTATCTGACGTTATTGTGTCACCCGATTGTCACAGAAATCATTTGTAAGACTTCGACTTAATTTGTCTAAATGAAACTGTATGTGTCGCAAATTACGTCCGCTCGGAACCCATCCACCAAGGCAAGTTCGCGATATAACGGGTGTGCGCGCACTCGCGTTTGTCCACAGGCGTTGCATTATCCGGGCTGCACAGCGTGCAATTAGCATATCCTCCGTGCGCCGAGTCGTAGCGCACGCGCGTGCACAGATGCGTGCGGTGCGGTGCGTGTGCTACATAATGTATCGGAGGGGGACGTGCAGAAGGGAGCGTCCCCGGGGTGATGTTGCACCGAACGCATCGTGAGAAAGAGAGGAGAAAAGTCGAAAATTAAAATTCACATATTCACTAATAAGTAAAGAAAATTAATCGAGGTAATAGATAATAATAATAATAATAAGATAGATATAAAAGATCCAGGATAACACATTTGTTTAGACAGCCATAAATGGAAATTAATAGAATAATTAATCGAGATATGGCAGTAAGAAATAAAGATAATGAAGGGACGAAGAACAGGATTTAATTTATTTCCAGAGTACAAATAATATCTCGTTTTTTGCTTTCTAAATCTGAATCAGTGAACAGTACTGTGAATCAGTGACTATTCACTAATTCAGATTTAGAGAGTGGAGAGTAATATTTGGTCAAAATTATACTCGAATTAATCTAGTATTTTCTATTAGCGCCTATTATTTATATATATTTCTATTTAAGGGGAATACACCTAGAAACGAAAAAAAGATAATTTTCGTTTCTAGGTGTATATTCCCCCTTTAGGGATATATAACTATATTTTCTCGTAACAAAATTATGCTCAAATTAATCTAGTATTTTTTATTAACGCGCGCGTGTTTATCTATTTATTTAAAGTTAGTATTTATTGTGCTTCCTATAATATTGAACAATCTGTTATATTATGTTATGTTTAATTAGATGCGAATATTAAAAAATGTTGAAAAAATAGAAGAAACTAGTAACAAAAAGCAAGATTTAGAGATTCCGTAGTTTAGAGGCCTGTATTCTATGCGATTTAGTGCGCCTCTCTTTGTCTCCGCCTCTTCCGGGCGGCGAGCGAGAGCGAAAGAGAGCCGGAAAATGAGAGATGGAGAAAGACAGACAGAGAAAGAGAGAGAAAAAAAGAGCGAAGCTCGAGTATGATTCCATTAACCCGGCTATCGAGCGTGTCGAGTGGCAGGCAGGCGGACAGGCAGGGACGACTGAGCGAACGTTCCACTTGATGAATCGAAAAGAGGAGGAAATGACGAAAGGGAGGAGGGGGAGGGCGAAAGAGAAGGTCTTGTCGACCAGCGACGATGACGACGACAACGATGAGATTCCGCGCGTTGCAAAGTGGGTCGACTAATTACGAGGTGAAGATCGACGAACCTCTCTGTCGGGGCCGCCAAGGGCAGAGCCCGACAGGACAGGAGGAAAGGGTGGGAGAGAAGAGGGTGGGAAAACGGAAGGATCCTAGACGAGTCGCTCTCATGCCGCACGATTTTCCCTGTTATCCTTACAACCAGCGACTGCAGAGCGTTGGCGGCGACTCCCGCCGTTTACCCACGCTTGCTTGAATTTCTTCACGTTGACATATCTACAACGCGTCTCTTGCACCACTTTGACCTTAAAAAGAAATAATCAGAGTTTTCGGTAGTTGTTCATTATTGAAAAATTTTAAACATAATAATACTTCGAAAATGTCGATATAAGAATATTTCATTTTTATTTCAAAAAATTTGTAAATACGCAATAATATAGTATCTTTGTTATATTAATCATATACATATATGAAATTATTATCATTAACATACTAACATACTTAGAGGCATACGAAGATACGCCAAAGAGGGTGAGAAGAATTGGAACAGTTGGCGAGAGTTTCCATCTTTGCCGAGCCATAATAAATAATGACGATGATGAGGATTAGAATGGTCCAGACACGCTCACGCACCCTCTCTACCGTATCCCTCTCTCTGTCTCCGCCTCACTGGCGGATCCTACGTGTCCCGCCTTGCGTTAGGGTTGCCATGGCAACAAGGACATCCCGTATAGTTTAGAGAGACGACATATGCGCGCCTGAAAGAACCCGCGTGGCCGGTTCGATCGGCACCCTCGCCCTCGATATCTTGAACCTTTTTTTCCCGCCACGAACCATTAAACTAATCTTGCGTACGAGAGAAAGAAGGAGAAATAAAATAACTACTAGTACGTTTATCAATTATCTCAAACTGCCTTCTTCCAAATCTAATAGCGTAAAATATTTAACGATTGTCAGTATTCTCTTAGCCTCGTCCTTATCTTATCCGTATTGAGGCTTTCTGCGCTTACGATTTTGAGAGACGCCCTGTATAATCTGGTATTACGATTGCCCCGATAAGGGACTCGATGAATCATCATCGCACCAAAGAGCGGAGAAAGGCGATACACTAAGCTCGATTACCGAGATGCGATTTGCGATTTACAATTAAGAATTTATCGCCCGGAGGAAGATCTCGGAGAAGCCAACCGGTGTTGATAATTAACTCCGTAATCTATGAGCGAGTGTATATGAGATACTGTAAAGTGATACGCGCATTCTCGTATCGCATACTTGCACGATGACTCGTCATGATGACGGAAGTGCGTGTAGATTTATAAATGGTGAAGAGAAGGGACAGCGAAATATTTTTAACGCGAATCAAATTGCTTGATAAATAAAGTTGTCTATTATTACTTCGTAATTTATACATGCTGATGGTCAGTTATGAAACACATATTTCTATTTTAAAATAACATTATATATTATCTGTATGCAAAAAATAATAGCAGGCGAGAACTTGTTTTTTGCTTCCTCATAGAGGAAGCTTTGTTTTCGTAAAAAAATTTTTTTTATTTGTTTTTCTGAATGTGTTTAGAATGTTCTAAAAGGTCGAAAAATTGTAATTTTAAAAAATGTCTGTATGTATGTATGTGTGTGTGTATGTGTGTATGTGTGTATGTGCCAAATTTTTTATTGCAAACTAGTCTTTTTGGCAGATTTAGCTAGGTAATTCTTAATAATTACAGGCTAATTAATTATTCTTATAAATATGGCGAAATTATCGAATTATTACTTGAATTATGACTTTTATGTATTAACCATTCTAGAGAGAGAAAACGAGTTTTGTCTAATCTTATTACTTGGATATGTTAATTATATTTACTAATGTATTATGTTTTTTCGTGGGTTATGCTCAAGATAGTATTAGTCACGATTTAAAAAATGATGCCATTTTTATATTGAGCGATAACAAAATTAACCGTAAGGTATGCGCTGTGCAAAGTGTGCCAAGAAGGATAATATGTTCTAGTATTCGAAATAACTGAAGAATCCCGCGATCAGTATCGACCGCATTTTTATTGATTCAGCAAACAATAGAAAACTAATCGATATATCGCGCGGATTCGGTTATCATCCACTCCGGATAGTCCGGATAGCACAGCGATACGATAGATTCGAATATTTTTTTATTATTCGAGAAACAACATTGTTGACTATAGATATCATGACGCGAAGTTATAAAATATTTCGCGATTAGGAATTCCAGGAATTCGCTGCTGCGAAAACATTGATGTTGCCAATTACAGATTACCGTTGATCGGCATAAAATTATAAAAAATTAAATCTTACTAGCGAAACGTATCAAATTTCGTTTACGTTGCGAAACGTACGTGTCGTTCATTATACATATAGATCTCGCATGGGACGAGCGGGACGAGGTGGAACTGTTAAAATTTATGTAATGACGAATGACTAATAATGATTGATGTGACTAATGACTTCTTAATGTCATCGATATCGCATCGGTCAACGTGAAATTACAGATATCCGTATATAGATCCAACGATTAAATAATTTTTTTTTTCGAATATACGAAAAGAGCTGCTATAGGAAATATGAAAACGTTGTTCAATTTTTTAAATTGCAAGCGACGCTTATGTATATAGATTAATAACATCGTATAAATTTTGTTCTAAAAATATAAATGCATTAAAGATACGTCGCGTAACAATTCAGCAAAATGCTACTTACACAAAGATAAATTAAGTAGGTATAGATCGAGCTCTGAATAATCTCCGTACTTCCGTAATCATAAACAAGCTTCTCCAAGGTGCTTCTCTATCACATCGCAATTTGCATAAGTAGTCGATACACCGCGGGAAAAATGTGACGTGCTTGCCATATATTTACGCACGCTGAATGTTACTGAGTTTTCAGGAATAGGTCGTCTATGCGAATGGGGCAGCGGACAGAAACATGGCACTTATCTGAAACAAATAAAGAGAGAGAGAGGGGGGGGAGAGAGATCGTTAAACGTTTCGCCCAAACAGCTTACGTGAGTGCAACGCTAATGTAATTAGCGAAACGCGCCGGTAATTTCATTGCTTCACGTACATGTATGCTGCCTGCGTGTATGATTATATGTACGCATATATATGCGCTTAATAACTAAATATATACTATATATATAACACGCGCGGCGCGCGCGCGCGCGCGGTGTCGTTCGACAATATTATCGACTCCTGATTGACGTCAATAATAGGTAGACACCGGTTGTGTTTTACATATCAAGAATTGAGAGTATAACTATAATGTTCAATGTACAACTAACGGAGATTTCAGAGTTAATTCATTACTATGGCTTGGATATTATTATTGTTGAAAGTTTTAAAAAAGTGCATATTTGAATATTGATTTGAAAATCTGCAAATAAAAAAAATAATATTACTTTGCAGCTTATGTTTTGTACATGCGTGTTGTTATATATTTTCGTATCTACCTATTTACATTGAGTACGAATTATAACTGGATTTGAAAGTAACAGTACCTGAAATAATAATATCAAATTTTATTATTTATATGTACTTGAATATTCATTGAACATTTATATTTTAATGTTTACCTGGTAATATTGCCAAATTAACAAAATATACCTATAATAATATAATATAAAGTTTTATTATGAACGTTGTTACATTAAAGTACTATTATGCGCTTTTGGAAAAGTCCTTCACGATAGTCGTTGAAGATTTTTGCGGATAAAAGCCCTCCGTCAAAGCCTTTAAGAGTGAAATTTACGTGAATTCTGGGAAACTGGGACACTAAATCCCAACGAATCTCGTCAAAGTCCATTCCGATTCCGCTTTATTTTCAGCACCCCGAATTTTATCGACTTTAACGCGATAACGCGAATTTCTCTCTCTCTCTCTCTCTCTCTTTCTCTCTTTCTCTTTCTCTTTTTCTCTCTGTTTGTTTGTCGAAACATGTGAAATCTTCACGCTTGCTTTGGTCGATTCGCCCGAATCGCTACAAAATAATGAATGAAACATAATAGGCTGTCTGGAAGAAATACTTACCAAGCTTTTGTTCTCTCTTTTCTTTGCTTGAACTTCGAAGGATTTTCTTTTTCGCTGAAGATCGGATTATCGCGACGCTACGAAATTATTGATTTACAAAACTGAATTGTTTTTCCGACCGCATTGTGACATCGTATTATATTACGATATCTTTAGCCGTGAGACGTAATAAATCAAATCAAGGTCAATACGAGACTGCAAACGCAGATATTTGTGCGATATGTGATTATAATTATATTTTTTATTACTTGCAAAACTCTGTGTGAATTGCACTATAGAACTTTCGATTCCTTCAGTCAACAACGAAACGTGAACTGATCTCGAGCGAAACAGCGGAGCTTCTCTTTCTAAATATTTAATACTTTTTAACAATTTGAATTTATAATTAATAATTTTAATAATTAAATCACAGTAGATAGAAGAAATGTCAAAACTTTAGCAAATTCGGTATTAAATCTGAATCTCTTAAAAACGTAAAAAACAAAGTTTTATTTTTTCTGCGCTTAAATAAATGTATAAGTTGAGATTTGCTAATTTCAAAATATGCGGTAATGAAAAACATGTGTGAAATTACAATTTATAATACGTAGAAAACCGAGATGCGTTTTTCCTCCGCGAAGAAACCCATCCAAGATTTATCGAAGAATCTCGCAATTCTAATCGTCATCGTCAGCAGACAGATATAATTCATATAATCCTTCATCGTCGTGCAAGGCACTTGCCCTAAATCGCGTACCAAATCCAAATTTCCTTGAGAAATCAGGACAATTAAACATCTTAAACTTCAATAAGAAATTCTATTTGAGGGGCGTCGTCTCTCTCGCGACGATTTGAGATTTCGTCGAAGAACGACGACAACGATGACGACATTCTCGCGAACCGTTTCGTCGGATACTTGATTTTCAAGAATTCGGCCCCCTCGTGTGTCCAGCGGGAAATATACTTACACTCGTCGGTCGGTTGTGTTCGGAAACCCCCTTGTTTCGCGCGAACTTCGCCGCCGCGCGCCGCCGCGCCGCTTCCTTATCTGGATGTTGCCGCAACTTTGACGCGCGCGGATGTAGGTCGTTCGTGACCGAGATTACGTACTTACGGAATGAAATTTCTTCGAGCGACGACGACTCCGAGCTATTCGCGCGCTCGATAATGCTAAAAACAAACCTAAGCGACGGCGACGGACGCCTCGTTACGTTCTCAAAGGGAGAAGCCGAGATACGCGGAGAGCGGCCGCTGGACCAGTCTCGAGTCTCGAAGTCGGGTCGAGATTGCAGAACTTGTTGCAAGTTATAATTTATAAGTCTTGTAAAATTATCTTGTATTATACATTATAATTCCTAGTTTCTTAAAAAAAAAAATAAATTATAAAGCTGCTTCTTCTAGAAAAGTACAAGTATCGTCTATAAATATTATAATTTACGTACTATGTATGGATATTACGTTAAATAATTACAGCATGTAAAGAGGCAATAATCTGTATGAAAAAGGTGTACTTGTTAAGGAAAAACTTGGCGTTAGGTAAAAAAGCTGGTTATATCGTTGCAAACGCCGTCACAAACGCACGTAGACACACGCGTGCCAGAGCGCCTAGCCTGCTGGGAACGGTCCTTTTGAAGGAGTCGAGTGGGATTTGCCTTGGAGCCTTGTGAAGGAGCCTTGTGAAGGTTTTTTTTCTTTTTTTTTCGTCGGCGCAATCTTATTTGAATTTTGAACTTTCCCGAGTGGAAATTGAAAATAGTGGCTAGCTAGTCACGAGCTAATAAAGTTGTGTTATACATCGCCACTGTCTAGTTTTTCTAGATAGCGATGAGCTAGTAATGTAACGGTCATTTTTCTAGTGACTATACTTAATAAATTAGCTAGTGACTAGATAAAAAAAATTGTAAAGTGATAAGATTTGTAGAATAGAAAACTAATATCTAGTACTTATCTAGCTGAAACCAGTTGCAACTAGATGTAAAAAATAAAAAATTTTAATTTTTTATTTTTTTTATTATTTTTTATCAAGAGTACATTCTAAATTTAAGACAAATTTTCATTAACTAAACCTATTATATATTATATTACCTTTTTATTTTTTTTTTTTCTCACTTTGCCGCTGGTGGGTTTTGAACCTGGGACCTCGGGATGATGAGTCTCGTACTGTATCTGCTACGCCAATTTGATTTATTGATGTACATATTTTTATTGGCTACATATGTTATACCTGACGCAATTATATTATTTTTTATAAATGCAATTAAATTTTACAAAACATACTAAATAATTAGCATTAAAAATTTATTTATTTATTATATATAATTTTATTGTTAAAATTTTTTTTCCATACTCTAATAATTTGATGGAAATTGCGATAGCCCTACTAATACTTCGAAGCGTTTAAATAATTAATTAGAACAAATTTAATCAACATTTCATAATTTTTAGCACCAAATAAATTGCAATTTAAATAATATAACTTATTTATTATTTATCAATTAAAATTGTGTGGTGATTAGCTCGTTACTAGATAGATATACTTATTAATCGCGAGTTAATCTAGTAACGAGCTAATCACTACACAATATTTTAATTTAGCAAAGTACCGTCTGTTACTAAATTATATTTTTATTAATTTACTTTATTTCTGAATATAATGTATTAATAGATTACATAGACTTATAGATTTATTTAAGACCAGACACATTGAAACATGTACATCTTAGTAAAATTGAAGTATAGCAATACAGTCGTCCAATCACGTCTTCAATATATAGCACCTATATAGCTACTGTCTCAAGTTTATGGTCAATAGTTTATATGATCTATGGACTTTCTAGTATCGTCACAGTCGCCGTTTGTCTTTTGTTTATCGGGCGTTTAAAGTTTAATGGTACAATTGTTAGAAAAGAAATCACTCGAGGTATTTATATTATTTTGTTCTTTGAATGATGTACTTGCAGTAATACCAAGTTTATTTGTACAACTTATTCGATCAGCTTCACCTGTGCAACAATAATTTAGTAAATATGATATGTCAATCCTAGGAATGTCCACATTACGGACTTTGACCATAACATATACATATACCTTAATAATTAATGTAAATATAATGTTAATATATTATAATATAATAAATAAAACAGTAAAAAATTGACAGAAATTAATTTTGTACAATTCTAACCAATGCAACAATTATACATTACTTTAATAATATTGTACTTACGCGAAGAATTAGAACATGAGGCAATGTTTGCTAATACAGAATGAATATACCGATGTTTTCGAACACGCTCACGCGTTCTTTCTTGTTCATTTATGTTTTTTTGGTTTTTTTATAAGTTACATAATTCAACAGAGACGATAAGCGATGAGATAAAAAAATAAGGTTATGTTCTCTCACTTGTTGATTATGCTACTATTAGATAGTTACTAGACAGATTTTTATGGAATATCATAACCTCAATTCTTATTTAGTTATTATTACTGACTTATATTGATTATGCTACTATTAGATAGTTACTAGACAGATTTTTATGGAATATCATAACCTCAATTCTTATTTAGTTATATTATTACTGACTTATATTGATTATGCTACTATTAGATAGTTACTAGACAGATTTTTATGGAATATCATAACCTCAATTCTTATTTAGTTATTATTACTGACTTATATTGATTATGCTACTATTAGATAGTTACTAGACAGCTTTTTATGGAATATCATAACCTCAATTCTTATTTGCTAATTAATTTACAAATGCTAGTAACGAGATAGTAGCTTTATCAGATTTGCACAACAATGAAGCGCCATCTATCCATCGTATCTGATATATAATGACTAGACAGCAGCTAGATCACAAATAACTGATTATCTAGAATATCTAGTGACAAGCTCTGTCTGACTTTAAAATTTTATTCTAATCTATACTACCTAGTCACTATCTTTCAAATCAGGCCGGCTAGCTCAATTTCCACTCGGGTTGTTCGAGGTAATTGGAGCGCGAAACCCGATAAGGACGATTTGAAATACGTACCGTGCGCGAATTTCAAATGCCTCCGTACACTCGAACGTTAATTAACATTTTTCATCGGACAACAACGCGAGAGTATACTCGCGACGTTACGCGGTAAACTAGTTATGTCGCAATTGGAATCCTTCGGGGATACCGGATTTTTATCAAATTTGAATATAGGCCAGATTGTTATTGATGGTTATCGACTCTGTGTTTGCTATAACGGGTGACTGGACTAAGGCGCGACGCGAGCTTCGCCCAATTAGAATTCTGTCGGAGGGAAATCTAACGTTAATTAGTTCCTTTATTCACGCTAATAAGGTATATATAAATATACGTTAATTATTTGCGCCATCGAAGAAACTAACGAGTCGAGATCTCGAGGTCGATTTGTGTGGAATATACCCGCGGGGTGACGAGAGAAAAAAGAGAGAGAACACGGACGGGGTGCCGAAAATGGGGAAAAAAAGGAAGAGCGGCCGCGAGTCGAATTGATAACCCATTTCCGGCTGTTGAAAAACGAGCGGGAACGAGGAGGGGACAGGATTGGGGGTACCGATAGATGCCAATATCGATTTATATGCGTGCGGAGAGGCCGACCGTGGGAGGAGGCAAAAGTTTGTTCAGGATTGCCCAGGGATGAATATTTATGATCGCACGGGCCGGGCGGCCGGGCGAAAGCGGCTGGCGGAAAGAAAGATGACGCGCGCGACTGTGTAAAAAACGGCGACTGAGTTTCGGGTCCAGGTATTAATCTGAAGAAACGGGATATTTAGTGCGCTCTAATTTACAACACCCGGTATTTACACGCCAAAATGTATCGCCATGTTATTAGACCGAATACATTTTTAAATGAGTAATGAAATCAAATTACGTATGAAATTTCACTGCACTTTATCTTCTATGTATTTGGCAATCTTACGCAATTAATACACATATTTGTACATACACGCATAAATACTTGGTTTTCGATCTTCAAAATGTATCCAGTTAAAAATATTCATTTGCTGGGAGATGTAATACGAGAGATTCGTGAATACGAATTGCCTGTTCGCGACGATCGTTTAAGATGCCCCTCGGTATTTTCCTGATAAAGTTAGAAAAATTGGAAAATCGCACAATATTGTTTTATCGCAACACCCGATAGATGGTCCTGGATAAATCGACTGATTTATGGACGCGTCATTGTCCGGTGTCGTTGCAGCCTTGTAATATAGGATTGCTTTATCAAATCATCCGAACCGTGAGACCCGAAATGCATCACTCATTAAACGATATAATTTCGCGGCCGGTATAATTTTGCAGTATAAGATTGCAATTAGGGAGATTTCGAATGTGACGAAGCGAAATCAACATCTGACAAAATTACTATTGTCATTAGGAAAGGCCCCTCGATGGAAGAAACAAACACGTGAATAGGGTCCAAAGCGATCGGACCAATATTTTAAAAGTTACAGCCCTTCGAAGTGCCACACCTCGAAAGTTACAAGATTATCAATTTATTCAAATAATATCGCTCAGTTGCTGATCGTCGAATTTTGACAAAGCACGTAGACGGAAATCGAGCTATTATTATCTTTCAATAAGACTTTGACAGACTCGAAAAAAGGGGACGACGGGTGATTCGCGCAGGTGTTCGTCGGACAGCTCGCCGGAATCCGCCAGGTTCAGCTCGGGTGTTAAATAATCCCGCGCGCATTGCCGGTTTCTCCTTCATCGCGTTTCGCCTCGAGTGACTCGTGGCAGCCTCCTCCCGAGGCGACCTGGACCAGCCGCGGCGATATCCGTCTCCCGGGTACCAGATCTGGCATCGGCCTGGGCACGAGAGAGACAGACGGAGCGAGAGAGAGAGAGAGAGAGAGAGTGCACGAAGGTCTCCCGGTCGTGAAACAGGTCCGTTCCGTTCGGTTCTGTGCGCAGCTTAGGTCTTTGTCTCGCGGCGCGTTCTTCGACCGCGCGCACGATCGACGACAAGTGTTACAGTAGATATTTTAGTTTTATTCTACCGACTTTTCTCAGCCTTTACGGCCGGCACTCTTTTCTGGGAATTGCATTCTTTGAGAATCAACGGCAATTTATAAGCCCAATTGTTCAATCACGCGACAAAGTGTTTGCTTTTGTATAGGCTCTAATTAGAGAAGTTATTTTTGTATCGTATTTTGTACATGAAAACCGATGATTGAAAGACCTCGGAGAGAACACAGCTTTTTAATTAATCACTTTTCCGATTTTTGTGATTAATTCCCATTCCGAAAGATTGACATTATTTAGCGAAAAAATCATCAGCCGCGAAAACAAATTTTGCTAAACTGGATGTTGAACTACCAGCCGGGGGAACAGTACTCGCAGATGGTTACGCGATTTTAATCGGGACAAAAGTTGCGTGGAAAAAATATGAAAAAAGGAGGTAAAATTGTGCAACGGCTGACGTGCGACGCAGCGGTTGAAAGTTAAATAAAGAGTACGCCGAAGTGCGCCAATTGGCGAAAATATAATGAAAGTGGATTAACGAGGCACGGGGGAGCGGCAGTGGCAGCACCCCTTTACTCGTGCACGTATGTACCGGCGGACAGACATACGCACACTCGTCTACCCTGCCTCCCTTCCCCTCCCACGTACATCCGTCGCAACATTGCAGCTGTTGTAGCGCAGATGGCCGAGTATCTTTGTCCTTCCCGTCGTCGTCGGCCGACAGTGTGCATGCGTTCGTGCATGCACATGCAACCGCGCCGCGCACGTTCAGGCGATATCGAGGTTTCGCGTGACGTCGTTTGTCATAGAAGAAAAAAACGATGCAAATCGCTAGGAAAATCCGATGTCACCTCGTCATTTATGGGATCACCAGATTTTCTTTACCGCCCTCCCTACCCTTTTTCGCGAAGAGATATATATTTCGCTTCGGTATATAACTCGACAAAAAGAGAGGATCATTAAAATATTGATCGAAGACTTTCCAGAGATCGGAGTTTCTCGGCATGAAGGAGCTAGAAAGCCCGAAAGAGTCCGTGATCTAAAACGGATCGTTTACAAGCTGTTAGTTGTCTTGATTTGATTCCATTTGATTAATTCGATGGGTTATTGAAGGAGATATTGGTTTAATCAGCCTAATTAGCGCGCGATCGACTTGGACACGCTAAAATACTCGGCACATTAATATACTCAAGTTAATCAGCTACATTGCGGATCGTTGTTACGTTAATAATTCCGATGTGATCACAAAACGGTCTTTTGAATAATTATCCGTATCAATCTCTTTGAGCGTTACTCTCAAAGTGTTACTTCGGAGAGCTTGTCGCTGACTCGAGTTGAAAATTCTCGATCCTTCAGAGGAGTTCAAAGGAAAAGATGACCAATCAACCCATCCGATCCGATCCGTTTGGTCCGGTCCGGCTTGTCGCGGAAGCTGGTCAATTGTTTTGCGAACTAATTTCAGGGTACGACGCTGATGGAACCGCACGGAGATTCGGAGCCGAATACCGCCAAAACGAACTATACCATTGTCAGATCATTTTTAGATTTAGTCGATGTATGTGATAAACACATATCGTTGTTGGTATGTCGATGCGCGATAATATTTTAAATTTTTGTAGGCGGTGATTTTTTTTTAAATTTTAGAAAATTGCCTTATTTGTTCTGAGATTAAATACCTCATCGATTTATTAACAATTCGATTTGCCGTAAATAACATCGGCTGTTACTAAATTGCGAAAGTTGCTCTTAATAATATAGTAAGAGAAACTTAATAAGTTGCTTTTAACAAAACGAGATTCGAGGCTCTCTTTCTCTCTCTCTCTCTCGTTCCTAGATTTATTTTTAGGAGCTCTCCGAAGTTAAGTTAATTAAGGAAGTTACTGTGGGCCAAGTCGCTTAAGTGCTCAGTTTACTTTTCATTAATTAATGAAAATGTACAAACTGACCTTCTCTCTCTCTTTAATTACCCACTTACTTCAGAATTGCCATGTTTAATTGGTGCACATAAGTAAAAAAGAAAAATGTACATACGTTTAGATGATATATCTTTACGTTTATTTGTACAAGCTCATAAATGTACATTCTTTTTCGCGCTACGTATGCTGAGTGAAAAAATGACGTTTTTACTCCGACTGCTGCCAACCGAAGGTTGGCGAAGACGAGGGAGTATGCGTTTCACCGAGGTCGAATCGTTGTTATTTCAATTAATTTCGCTCT
This sequence comes from Temnothorax ravouxi, assembly GCA_030770255.1. Taxonomy (NCBI): domain Eukaryota; kingdom Metazoa; phylum Arthropoda; class Insecta; order Hymenoptera; family Formicidae; genus Temnothorax; species Temnothorax ravouxi. The sequence goes on from JASTWP010001630.1 coordinate 63,503, forward strand.
GCATGCACTACTCAAAATAACAGTTATCCAGTTTCAGCAACTTCTTGATTGTCATTTCGTGCATTTCATCTTTCAGTCAATCACGCACGCTTGAAATAACTGATAGCTTTCACGGAGATAAGAGACAGGAACTAAAAGAATCTCTCGCGACGGCAGCGACAGATTTCTTTCGTTCCGACTTAGGGTCTCTGCAGCTCGCAGATCGGTTCGCCGCTAATTTATGCGTGCCGTTGATCCCGACACGTGGGCTCCCACGATTCTGACGTTCTCTTCGCGCGCGGTGCCCCAAGAAAGCCTCCATTAGCAAAGGTTATCGGATCGACCTCGAATACTATCGATTGCGCAAACACTGTGAAATATACAACGCAGACGAGCGCGCTCTGCGCGCGCTAGTTTCTGGGCCCAAAGGCCTATTCTGTAACTCTAACGACAGTGTCGGTATCGTTATATTCGTCGTTTCGCCGCAGCTTTTTTTTCCATATAGTAGACCCTGCGCAACGACACGTAACGATATCCGACACTGTCGTTACGAGTTACAGAATAGGGGCTGATTCTGTAACTCTTAACGACGGTGTCGTTATCGTTTATATTGCCGTTGCGCAGTACAATATATGGTAAAAGAGCTGTGTTGATGAGAGAGGACTGCTACAGTTTGCCGTAGCTTTCAAGCATAAATTTTTCTTGGCAGTGTTTGATCTACATTTTCCGAAATTGTATTTTCGTCGCTTAACTTTGGCGAAATCCCCTGTTATAAGTTCAAACAATACAAAAAGTCAAAGCGAGTCGCGACCTATGCGCCGCCCTTCAAACTCGTAACGGATTTTCGCAGTCGGATTTCACAGCCGCGCGACAGTTGAAACTCAAAAGAACTAGTCGCGTTGTCGCAACTCGTTCGAGAAGGGGGTCGGACATCGGATGGCGCATTCGCGCATTCTCATACAATGGAGAACAATTTTCCGAGGGTGAACGTTCCAGCCCGATGTTGGCCGGATGGCAAAACCGTCCGAGGCACGTGAGTTCGTGGTATACAAGCGCGACGGAGTTCGCTAAATCGAAATTCCTCCTCCCACGGGTCATACTCGTGCGGATCGTCCTGGAAGCGGAAGTGCCCACCGTCCCGACCCCGCGATTTGTCGATAAATAAAAAATTGATTGAATGCTATCATTCTCGTACCGTGACTCATTCGTGTAACTTGCAATTTTGTCATCCCACGAAGTCTCAACTGAAAAGTAAATAATGTTTGCGAATTTTGGAAAAAACAAAATTTGTGAAAAGGTAAACACAGAGATAAAAGGCGCTTGTCATCTGAAACTATTTAATCACCCTTTTAAAAAATTGAAAGATTATTTTTTTATCTCGAATTTTTTCAAAAGTCGGTTAGA